>JAXBDA010004111.1:0-30638 GCA_036023075.1 Gaultheria prostrata | reverse complement strand
AATATTCACGCTCGGTACGTTCGGTCCCTGTGGATTCGATCCGGTCTTACCGGTATTATGCTATCTCCGACTTAAGCCCTACGCTTTGGGCACGCTTATAAATAACAAAGTTGGAGCGAAAGCAATGCCCAAAGTTTCAAGTGAGGTAGACAAATCAAATCAAGCTCACGGGATCACAATTTTCAGGACTTTTTATCAAAAATACCGATCACGTGCCCAACGTATACCCAACCATTCGTTCATGTCTAATTCGTCGTATCCTTGTGTCACACTTTCGTTTAATCAATTCTTTAAGAAATTCCTCGCGACACGCACATAGGACGGCCCGAGTATCAATTCCGAGCTACCATATAGGCCCCGTAACCCTCGCGACACGCCCATAGGACGGCCCGAGTATCATCTTCCCCTTGGCCAAGGCATAACCCTCGCGAACGTCTATAGGACGGACCGAGTATCAAACCTAGCGACATGTCCCAAAGACGACCCTAGTATCAACAATTTCATGTTCTCACTTTCAATATCTTTATGTACATTAATCGAGTATTCGCGTCATCGTGTCACCCGTACCCCGCGATGTTAGTCTAAACCACAGTCTCATCAAATTCGATCACATAGACACACCTCGCGTAAAACATAAGGTTAATCAATCATAGAAACCCAACAAATCTCTAATCATATATGTGAATAGGTCCAGAACAAGTATTGGAACAAGAAACGAGGTTTGGAGGATGGTTATACCAAGCAAATGCCCGAACAAATCAAAAGGAATCACAAAACATGATTTTTTTTGCCAAAATAGCCATTTGTATCGATACAAATGGAGTTGTATCGATACACCTGGGTTGTATCGATACACATGAAGTTTGTATCGATACACCAAGCCCGGATTCTGAACAGTCGATCCTGTATCGATACAAACCCCTTTTGTATCGATACAAGCTCCTTACGAGCAGGTTTTTGACAGTTTTTCTTGGTGCTTTCGTGGGAGTTCAAAACAACACAACCCAAGTAAATTTCCAACACAAAGGGCAACATTAGGACTATTTAACAACAAGTTCATGAGGAATTTCATTCAAGAGCAATATCAAACACAATTCCCAACCAAAATGACTAGAAATGGGTTTTCAAGCAAAATCAAAGGGGTTGATCAAATTGGAGTTCAATCCACACACAAGCACTTGAGAATGCTTAGTAAAGATAGAAATTTCCCTACCTCAAAGAGATTTAAGCTTCAAGTGAGTTGGAAGACGAACCCTAGCTTTCCAAGAAAAACTCAACCGGTCTCAACACCGGAGTGAACGAACACCACCAACGCGTAGCTTGCGAGATTTCCCGAAGGTTTTGTGAAGGGGTGAAGGTTGGAGCTTGAGATTTTGAGGTTTGGTAGAGGATTTAGTGAAGAAATCAATGGAGGAGGAAGAGAGAGAGATGGAGGAACGTCTGGGGAAGGAGAGAGGGAGAAATGGGTGTGTGTGTGTGTGTCCCCTCTCACCACATGCACCCTTTTAACATAAAAAAATTACACCCCAAGTCCAAAAGTGACTTGTGTAATGCAATTGAGTCCCCTCCCACATATAACGCCACATAATCCAACACTAAAACATTTTAGGCATTTCACGCAATTTCTCACATTTCCCCAAGATTATTTCCGGAAAAATAATAAAATTTTACGGGTCTTTACAGATTAGCACCCCGTGACTTAGGTTGATTCGCTCTCCTCGTCGTGTGGTAAATATTTCTTGTTTAGTAAAGTTGCGAGTTCACCTTTATGTACCAAAACCGGGGGTTGTTAACCTCATTGATCTCACGTAGGCAAGAGCTACGTTTTTGCCACGTGGGATGCTTTGGGCGATGTCACCCTCGGGATTCGCCAATTTCCCAAAGAACCCTAAACTTTAGCGAACACCATTTCTAGTTCAAAGATGAGTTCAAAAGCCAAATCTTCCGTTCGGAGATGTTTAACGACATCTCTGAGCCGGTTATTTTAGAGGAGAATGAATTGACCCGAGTCATGGGTGTTGAAATCCCCTAGACCTCGCCTTAGTTTTAATTAGTCTTTTCATATTCCGAGTTGTTCTCGAAGTTGAGAGAATTCCACCCCAAATCACAAATTCAAAGTTTGCCGCTTTAAGGCTAAAAACCCTCAAGCGCAAGACAATTTTCACGCTCAGTACGTTCGGTCCCTGTGGATTCGATCCGGTCTTACCAGTAAATTGCTAACTCCGACATTAGCCCCACACTTTGGGCACGCTATTAAACAACAAAGTACGGAGCAAAGCAGTGACAACTTGTACGCCTTAGACTGCTCACTGGCCCCAAGGAACACACATTTTTCCCCTTTGTCATCAAGCTTCTTCCTTTTCTCATATGGTCTATGTGCGTATGCAATACACCTAAAAATCAGCAAGTGGTCCACACTCGGTCTTCTACCACTCCATGCTTCTTTAGATGTTCTATTTAGGGGTGAAAGTATAAACCGGAGAATCGAACCAAATTAAAGAACCGGCCGGTTTCAACTTCTTTTTAATTCATCCGGTTCTATTTTCGGTTCGGTACATCAGAAGAACCGGGTAACCGGTTCGGGTTCCGGTTCATGAGTGTTGAGAACCGGCTGGAACTGAACCGGACCGATATGCATATACATACTCTCAAAAAGCTGGGGGTGGGGATCGAACCCACGCCCAAACGTATGGAGAACTGAACACTTTACCACTGGATAGCCAATAATTAGTGTCTGGAGTTGGAAATCAACATATTTATTATCATATAGCCTTAATATGTATATATATATATATACATACTCTTCTTACATGTAACCTTATCACTCCCCCAGTCTTCCCAAACCCTAAATGTTTCTTTTGTGCGGCTCTCTCTCTCTCTCTCTCTCAGAGAAAGAAATCCATCTGAGATCCCATCTCGAGTATTCGTCGACCCCTCCTCAGAGATTCCATCACCGGCGATGGCGCTAGGCGAGTTGGTGTCCGCCCTTCTCAGATCAGATCGACCACTGATCAAGTAATTTGTTTTTCTTCTCTCTCTCTCGATATATGTATATGTGTATATAAGTATATGTCTGTGTGTGTATCAATATATGTATAGATCGATTTGTGATTTGTACATATATATATATATATACACGCATTTGTTTGTTCAAATCATCAGAAAACAATACTCCTTACGATTCTGTCTATATCGATATGCATGTATGCATATTTGTTCTAATTTGTGCATCCTTTGCGATTCTGTTTGAGTGTTTTTTGAAGATTTGGATCTCTGATCTCTCTCTCTCCGAACCGACCGAACTGGGAAAATCGGACGGAACTGGGAAAACTGAACCGAGAACCGAACCGACCTTATAAAACCGGTTTCAGTTCTCCATTTCTCCCGAACAGATTTTTCTCGGTTCACTCCAAAATACCCAAAAACTGGACCGAACCGAACCGGACCGGTTACACCCCTAGTTCTATTTCGGACAGCGACAGTAGGACTTCTGTTCAAGAGATGAATACTCCACAAGATTTCCTCAGGCCAGAATCTCTTAGAAAGATTGGACCTATTCAACATACTCCACACCATATTTAAGATTGTACGATTTTTCCTCTCCGCAACACCATTTTATTATGGTGAGTAAGAAGTTATGAGATGCCTTTTGATTCCATGCTTCTCACAGAAATTTGTGAATTCATTTGAGTTGTATTCTCCACCACGACCTGTTCGTAAAGTTTTGATTGGCTGCCCAACTTCCTTCTCAACAAGGGCCTTATAATTTTTGAACGCCAAGAAAGCTTTAGACTTTTCCTGCAACAAATAGTCCCATGTTTTGCGACTAAAGTCATCGATAAAGATAATAAAATACATCTTATTACCGTTGGATGAAGGATTAATGGGACCACAAATATCGAAATGCACCAGCTCCAACACCTTATGAGATCTCCATGCATCTCCTTTCGGGAAAGGCTCCCGATGTTGTTTCCCAATTACACATTCTTCACAAACTCGTGAAGGATGCACAATTTCTGAAAGGTTAGTAACCATATTCTTTTGTAGAATCAGCTTTAAACCAAAGAAGTTCAAATGACCGTAGTGAAAGTGCCACAGCCAGGCTACATCTTTCACCACAGCAGAAAAACAAGGAACTATATCACTCTGAATCGATAAAGGAAACATTCGATTTGTTGTCACACTAACCTGAGTGATCAATCCCTTCCTTGGATCTTGAATACGACATACTCTGTCCCTAATGATGATCTCATATCCTTTTTCTTGAAGTTGACCCACGCTCAACAGATTGCTTTTGAAACCCAATACATAAAACACATTTAAAATAGCCTGATGTGTTTTTTGAGATGTCTGGATTTGAATGTTGCCCTTCCCCATAACAGAGATAGTCTAACCATATCCAAATTTGACAGAGGAATGGTAGGACTTGTCTAATTCAGAGAATATAGACTTGTTTCCACTCATATGATTGGTAGATGCTGTGTCCAAGTACAACATGCTTTGGCCGGTCTCCTCCGCTACATTGCAAGCCATTAAAATAGAAATTTCCTCTTCCTTCTCTGCAAAATTTGATTTTGCTCCCTTTCCTTTGTACATCTTTGTCCAACATTCAGAAGGGTAGTGGCCGAACCGGTGACATCTGTAGCATTTGACTTTGGATTTATCAAATATTTTTCATTCTTGGTCCCTGCCATGATGATCATCTCGTCCTTTGCCTCTGCCTTTGTTGTCGAGAGCCCGATTGTCATGTGTAGAGTGATCATTGTTGTTGCTGCTGCCTCCTCATTTTCCACGCCTGGATCCCTTCTGAGTGTTGCTTGATGATTGTTGTAGCTGCAATGCTTGCTCCACTACTTCATGCTGATTTATCCATTCCTCATGGACAGTCAACGAACTCATCAATTCTTCAATCGAAAAACATCAAGATCCTTCGATTCCTCAATCGAGCAGACCACGTGTTAGAACTTCCTAGTCATTGATCGAAGAATCTTCTCAATGACAGTAATATCTTTCATCTTTTCTTCACTCTATCTCATCTTGTTCATAATAGACATAGTTCTAGAGAAATATTCCTCCATTGACTCCATCAGCTGCATGCGAAGAGTCTCAAATTGCGCACAAAGTGCTTGAAGTTGTGAAATGGGCACCTTTTACATTGCCTCGGTACTTTTGCTTCATTGCATCCTCGATTTGTTTCAAAGTATCTTTGGTGAGTATGGTTTCTAAGATTGTGCAATCAATGGCCTGGAATAGTAATTCTTTACGTTCAAGTCCTTCAATTTGAGTTCCTCCAGATTCACTTTCTATGCATCCGTCAAAGTGCTAGACGCTATCGGTTCTCTATATCCAACTTCAATGAGATGCCAATACTCTTTGGGCCTTAAGAAGTTCTCCATCAGCATGCTCCAATAATCATAATGACCATCAAATCTGGGTATAGTAGGCTGCACAAAATTCTCTATCGCCATTGAAAGAGAACAACTCCTATTGCCCAAAAAACAAGAGGGAGTAGATAAGAGCTTTAACTCTTCGACACTTTCTACTTCTTCTGTTTTAAAGCAAGCTCTGATACCACTGATTTAGTTTAAGAGAGCAAGATATGCAGGAAACTGAACTGATTTTATTCATTAGACTCAACTGCTTAAATAGATGATTACATGAACTAACTACCACTAACATAAGAACTAACTCACAACTGTACCAAAAAAATACGAACTAAATAGAAACAAACTACTTATACTCCTACTAAGACTCCTATAAACTAAGTGAAGCAACAAACTCCTAAATAGTAGGACAAAACAAAGACTTATTCAAATTAGAAATAAACTAAAGTCTTAGCAGTTCCAATAGTTACAAATTTCAAAAGAGTATAAATTAACCAATTGGCAATCATGTGTTCTCTTTAGCTCTCGTGCTCTTCTACAACCTACATCTTTATTGATGAATTTACGGTTACCCACAAGTACAATTGGGACATCTCGTGGATTTTTTAGATTATGTGGAATTACGCATCTTTTTTTTTTTTCAAACATTAGATGAGGCATGAGACAGAGGGGTTACAATTAGGTTACTAAGTTTCATTTGCATATTTGTAGCATCAATATGTCAATGGTAAATGTAAGTAGTTCAACAAATTAATTTGACTTGCAATCATAATAATAATCATACAATATCGGAAGGAGGGATGAAGGAATCGAGGGAGAGACCAGGGACGTTAAAAACCACATCATCTATTCTCCAAATCTCTTCCATTCGAGTCCTACTATAGTGGTAGTGTTCCATAGAGGCATAGCCAGATGCAGAGGTAGAGGTAGAGGTAGAGGAGGATTGTTCCCCAAAGCGGAAAATGGTAGCGATGGTCCTACCGCTGTGAGCTATCAACACTCCATCCACCTCTCTGTAGTCTCCTATGGTACTCCCGATTGTCGTCTCCCAATACACCGTCGTGGTCTCCTTATTAGTATTACTAATATTGTTTTTGTTGCTCTTGTAAAAATTGTCATTTGCTGCTGGTGGTGGTCTAATTGGTTGGACTCTGGTGAGGTGAGAGTCCTCCAGATATATTAGAAGCCCAGTCTTTTGGGAGAAATAGCCATAGAGAACATGCCTAATCACTTCCGCAGGGCCCTCGATCCTCTCCATCACAGCCGCGCGATCAGCTGCCACTCTTAGGACAAAGCAATCCTCCTCTCCTATTTTTTTCTCCCCCAAGCATTGCGCTTCCCCAAATAGCTTTGATGTGCTCTTCGGATCCAGTCCCTACACGCAAACATTACAAATAAATCCCCCTCTCAGGTTAGGAAATACGAATATAATACGAATACATTAAAACCACGTTTTTAGTGTTTGAGTTTAAACAGAATAGCTGTGAACCTTAGATAGGACATGGTAATCATTGGAATATTTAGGTGTTTAAACAAACATATAGGCAGGATTGGATTGGATTGGATTGGATTGGTGTGATCAAGTATGTTAATAATGTTATCATCAAGTTCATAAAACCTACACAAACATATTTATTATCCCAAAGGGTGTTGAAGAAATGGCCCCTTCTTTAAGGAGTAACTGAGTTTTTATTTATAAACCAGAATTGGTAAAGATCATTTTACTCTCTTTCCTTTTTTTTTCTTCGTTTTCTACTAATAAATGAGTTGAACAGGGTTTAGGGGGAACATTTCAAAAATGTGAAGATACGAAACCAACACATAGCAGATGAAACGAAGAAGGAACTTACCAAAAAAAAATGAAAAGAAGAATGGCATTCATCCTTTTATGTAATGCGGGATACTGGAAATGAGGAGAGGAAGTTTGAAAGAAACGAAGGAAGAGGAGAGAGAGACTCTGGAGTGTGAAATCACTTAAGGGAAAAATTCATGTACAAAAGTATAACTTGCATTTGGTGCAAATTGCAAAATAATACTAACCCATGCATTCTTTACAAATTACAATCATAGCTGTTGTTTGAAATCAAGAAGAGAACACCTGAATAACTAAATGTACTGCAGATTACTAAAAAAACTAAACGTTCTGCAACAATTGGCAGAGTACGCAAGGGATCTATCCCACTACAAGAAAAATGAGATCTTAAATTGCTGCCTCCGACTACAAGAAAAATGAACTTTTGTGACAAAAAACTTTTTTGCAACTCAAAAGTCGTCACTAAAACCATACTTTAGTGGCAATAGTGAAGTCATCACGAAAAGTAGTGCTTTGTGACAATACAATAATATTGTCACGAAAAACTTATATTTAGCGGGAAGGAAAAAATGTTGTCACTAAAGATAATCATTTGGTGACAAAAAAGAAATATTTGTTGCTAAAGAGATATATTAATGCTAAAAAAATAGATGGTGTCACTAATCATACAGACTTTTATATTCCTCGTTTTCTTTTTGATGTGCACTAAAAAATTTCTTAGAAACTAAATTTTATTTAATTAAACTTTAGTTTAAATCTTAATTGAATTTTGATAATTTATTCAAGAAAGCCTTGAGTAAGAAAATTTTCTAATACATATAAATATTTGTATATTGTGTATAATTTATGTAAATGTTTTATATTATATGCGCATATGAATGTTCATATAATATCTATAATATAGGAAAATATAGAGAAATGATTTGCACACACTTTCTTGTCTTATAGTGCACTTTTATGTGCAAATTTTTCACTAAAGGACAAGAAAAAATGTTCAATTATAAAATAAAAAAAAAGGTGTGAAGATTATTTCCTCGTATGCATGGTTATATATACTCATAATAACTGCATATGTATTTGAACTAAATTAGGTATATAACTTGTGAAATGTATATATTAAAGGAGGGAAGAGTATCTATGTATACATAAGTATGCATGTGCGTCGTATATGTATGTATGTATGTATATACGTACGTAGTTATGAATAAATATTACTTTGATGAAATAATATTATGGTGATAGCTTTTGGTATGGTGGTCAGCATGCAGTACTTAGATTGCCTTGTAGGAAGTCGAGTGTTCAAGGGAACAGGTAACGAAATGGGCCGCGATGGGTAACCCAAAGAGCCGATCAGTACCGGACAATGAAAGAAATTTTGGCTTCAATGCCTTGTGCTAACGATGTCCTACGGCCAATGAATGAAAAAGTTACCGAAATGTCACTGTGGGTAACGAATAGAGCCGGACGGGTAATGAAAAGAGCCGACAACTGTGCTATGAAAGGCATTTTTGCACCTGCGGGAGCTACCTAAGGGATTTATTTTTGTGCTACCTTTTTTTGTGCACAAAAAGTAAGTTTATAGTGACTTATTTTAAGTTGTCACTAATACTTATGCCTTTAGTGACTGCTTTGTAAGGCACTGTCACTATATACTTTTAGCAATACACTTAAGTGACACCCTTGTGACAACATATTTTATGTCACTAAAATATTGCTACTGACAATTTTTCTGTGTAGTGACAAGTCTTGCTAGGCGCTATAGGCCAATTTTCTTGATCCATCCCATTTTCTTGGCGCATGATTTCATTTTTCATTGTCCCAAAATATGTCTATTTTGACTTTTCAATAGGCATAATTGGGTGTTTTTTCGCCCTTTCCTTTGAAGTCACCATGCATCAACATTGAAACATTTTTTTTTACTACATAAAGATGTCAAATCAAAGGTATGGGAGGGGAATTAAATTCTTCTTAGTTTGTAATGATAATGTTCCTTAAATAATTGGATTTCCCAAAAAGTCTAAACTTTATGGGATGGATGGAGTAGTAAATTATTAAGTGATGGAAGTATTGATCAACTTAGGGCTATATAATCTGAAAAAAATATTTTATGAAATCAGATAGTCTTGACTACATTATAACAGAAAAAGAAATAAAGCAGATACGTAGCGAATAGTGGCCATAATAGGGTGTAGAAGAAGGCAGCAGAAGATACTGAGGGGCTGACGTTTGTTTGGCAAAGATATATATGATCTTTTGGATTAGATTATTTATCTAAAGATCAAATATGCATTGGTCAATTAAAATTCTTACAAGTTGGATCAAGTGTACATCGAGTATAGTAGTTTCACAATTTGTGACATATACGCCAGCATGGAGTCTTTTTTTTTTTTAAAACGGAAAGTAGTTTTATTAAGTTCAATAAGGATTACGCTAGCATGGAGTCTATCAATTAATTTTTATGAAGTTACATATATATACTAGTATAAAATTTTATATTGTCCCGTACTAAATGTGAGTGCAGTAGTAATTAGTGATTTTGGTGATAAAAGGAGGGCGGGGTGAGAAAATAGAGAAAGCTGGGAAATTAAAGTAAAAGGGCCACACAACATGATAAAGGAAGATCCAAATTAGCTGCATGCATGCTTTTGTGAGCTGGAAGCAAATCCCGAGAAGAGCAATAGGGAATATGGAATGGCCATTTGGCCTTGAATGACGTCTCAAGACTCAAAGTAACTCATTTTATCAAAGAAGGTAAGGGATATGCCTGGAAAGTAGGGGACAAAGCATGCACCTTTTCGTAGTATTTCACAAACAAACAAGAAAATGATATAGTCCTAGCTAGTAGTAGTAGTACATATTGCAAATATTCACATCCACTTGGTGTACTGGGTTTAATTTGTGTTTTACGTACTATATATGTTTGTTTGGCAACGGTTGTTTTCCTTTTTCAGGTGGTGATTAATTTACCCATGCCGCCCAGGTATTTGTAATCCTTAAATATTAATCAAGCATTTGGAAAACCCAAAATCATCGTGATCATAGTGACATACCTTGCATTTAAAGTACTATATATTAAAGAGATCACATCATAACTCTCCCCCTTTTTTTTTTTTTTTCACATTGACGATCTATTAGTAATTGGATGCAAGTTATTTTGCAATTCGGTACATAAATGATTTTTTGCGACACAAATGATTGATATTGAACTTAACTGACCTGGATAATTCGGCGTAAGGGACGATGGGGACCTTTTGCAACATGAGTGCCGAGCCAAGGGGTATGCCTCCAAACGATCTTGCCGTCGCTTCCAGCGATAACTTTATCTCGGCCACCTCCACAAACACTACTACTACCATTCCCCACAACCAGCTCTAGTGACCACATCCCTGGACTCATCTGCCAGAGCACAAAGCATCCATTCTCCCCTCTTGATCTGCTGCTCCCAATATTACTATTCTTCACTCTTCCTCCTCCGGTACTCTTCCCACTAGTACTACTGGAAGAAGATGAAGACGAAGTTGATGATGATGTTTCTGTCTCGCAACATATCATCTTCACAGTTCCTGTTGTGTACATATTCTTTATCATCATCATACTCTCACCACCACCACGCTGCTGCTTTATACATCCCGTCGCCGCCAAGTATTGTTCTATTATATAGTGCGCTGTAGAAGTCTCCTGAATATGTAGTTCATTAACACAAACACACAATTAATTTCCATCTCCATTAGCCCAACTAAAAAGGAAAAGCTAGATTAATATCTCAATTTACAAACAAATATCTGTATGTGAGTGCATGTGTTGTGAATATTACTAATTAACGAAAAAGCAATCAAAGCTAGCTTACAATGGGAATGTCCTTAATAATATGTGGACGGTGAAGAATTGGGAAATTGGTGGTGATTGGCATGAGCGGAATGGGAGCGAGAGGACAGCCCAACACCCCAAGCAGAAGCCTCACATCCTGCCTTTTGGCCCGAATGTGGCGGATACCACCGCCACCACTACCACCGTTGTAGTACATTAATGTCGACATTATTGAGAAGCCATTGCCATGGCCATTTGAGGGGCGGATGCTGTTGTTGTTCTTGTGCACTCGAAACCATTCCCGCAGCACTTCCCATGATGATGATGAATTATTATTATTAGAAGAAGAAGTTTTGGTGGTGGTGGTGGTGGTGGTGGTGATCAATAATGTCTCCTCCTTGTTGCTTATGAATTCATCTTGCATTAATTCAAGATCCGGCCCTTCCATCAGAGGCTTCAGAGGTTGCACCCACCAATATCCCCCATTCTCCGCCCTCCTCCTTCCACGACCTCCTCCTCCTCTCGACCCCATTTTGTATTCTGAAATTAATTCTCCCAAATTCAAGGAAAGAAAAAAGACAAGTCAGCAACCCGAAATTAAAAATAACAATAGCAAATTGACAGTTAGCGGTACTAGCTGATCATGTGAAAGAAGACATGATGGGGTTGTGGATTCTATATGAGCGATCTCTAGCTAGCTAGAGTATATACTGCTGATCAGGAAGAGAGATACACACACCATATATATTCAGAGACGCCAGGGAGAGAGATCGATCCAATAAGGACGGATAGAAATTAATAATGTCTCATAAGACTGAAAGGCAATTTTAGAGGGATTTACCCAGCTACCACAATTGGATGATTTGATTTTGTAGAGGCAGCCAGGAGCTAGCTAAAAGGGAGAAAAGGGGGTAACCAACTCCATCTGTTCTGTCCAACGGCACACCTCAAACTGTTATTTATTTAATAAATTATAGTAGTATATACAAATAAGGAAAACTCTATGGTATGCCCCTTAAAAGAGGCGCATTGTAAGCTCCATTTACGTATGTTTTTTTATACTTGTTACGTATGATTTTGATTACTTGTTACATATGATTTTTTGGTCAAGTTACAAATTGTTATGGATTCACTATTCAAATCATTGTCTACGGCGCCTTGTTACATATGATTTTAGTACTTGTTACGACCTGTTATGGGTTCCAAAAAAAATCATTTTTCACGTTATTGTTCACAGATTCACCTTACTATCATGAAAATTTACAAAAAAAATATGTAACAATCACGAAAATTATATTTAGCAAATATAAAAAAACATGCGTAATTAATAGGGCGTACATTACGGCCCTTTCTAAGAGGGCATACTGTAGCATTTATGTACCAATAATACTCCCTCCGTTCCAATTTGCTTGCCCCTTTTGGGGAAGTAGGTTTTTAAGGGGTGTGAAAATTTTGTATTGTCTTTTCTGTTTTGCCCCTAAGTCCAGTCAAAATTACTGTGGCCAATTTGTGAGGCTAATTTTTTATATAAAACTCAAAACATATGCAATATGGATCTTGTTTGATAGATATCAATTAGTTTTATTATACAAAGTTTTCTAAATCATAAGAACCGTTAGAAAATAAAAGATAATGGTCAAACAAATTGAGATGAAAAAAGTACTTTTTAAGGGTAAAACTGGAAAGTCACCTTGTTTTGATGGATGTTTTTAGAAATGAGACAAATATTTTGGGACGTCTCAAAATGGAAAGAATAACCAGTAATTTGGGACGGATGGAGTAATAGTAGTAGTAGCAGTAGGAAAACTAGAGCAATCAGTGGTGCAAGAAAGTACTCTTCTGTAAACTTGACGTTGAGTTTAGAGCCTTTCGATCTCCTTAGTTTCTAGGAGTATTTTAATATGTTTTGTTGGTCTAAGCTAGCTACTATATACCCTTCCTCCCTCCCACAGGAGAGTAAGCATCTTTTCTTGGTCCAACTAATCACATGCATCTTTAATCAATCGGACTTGTAGTTATGGAATCAAATTGGATCGGCTTAATTATCTTTGCCCATTGCATGCATGTGAGACTATACTTTTTAATCGAAATATACTATACCCCGTACAGAGTTTTTGTTGTGTCGATATCTGAAGTATGAGAATATAACAAATCAACAAAGAAATTGAAACACAAGAATTTACGTGGTTCCCCCCAAGCACGAAGTTCTAGAGGTACGTCCACGGAAAAAAAAAAGCAACAGGATTCACTAACAACGGGGAGAAATACACAGAGTCAGCTGTACCCGTAACTCTACTTGAAGCATCCAATAGATATCTAGGAACAAATCTCTGATGCGCGACTTACAGAGCATCAAACGTCTCACAAATACGATAGAGACACACTCAAACCCTAGATATCTCGAATACCAATTCAAGACTAACCAATGGAAAAATCAAGAAATCCTAACACACTACGGGGAACCCCACCGGGGCTCGCTCACAGGGATTCACTCAAGAAGTCCAAAACCTAATATCCCCCGAGGCTCCTATTTATAAGAAAGTACAAAAAATTAGGTCAAAACACATTAAAACGCGCAGCCGCCGCCTCGTTCATCTAGACCAAGCTTACTTAGTCCGGACCAGAGATGCTGGTGCAAAACTAGACCAACAGGGACCCTTCGTCCGGACCAAGAAAATCCCCTGTTCGGACGAGAGATGTTGCAAGCTCCCAAAACGTCCCAGATGCACTGGTCTGGAACCGACTTCCCTTGGTCCCGTCCAGAGATGCTGAAACTGAACTTTTGCACCGAATTTTGTACATTTCTTCGAACGTCTTGAATTCAAGGCATGTCTCCAATAATCTCCACCTTGACTTGAATTCTCTTCCAAGCCAACGACATAGTGCAATCCTTTCACCAATCGCTCTTCCCCCCTCACGCCCCCACCGGGATGATCACCAATGAGCCTTCCATCTTTAAACGGGCACCTCACACCCAATGCACCCATGACTGATGCCAACGAAGATCCGCTCAAGCTCCACTCGGAGCTAAACACGAAACTCCCCGTGGAGTTAATCACCGAATTGAGCAACCATCTTCCAATGAATGTGTACCGAACGCATCCATCCTTGATGCCAAAGGAGACGTGTTCAAACTCCACACGGAGTTAATTTCCCAAACGAGTAACCATTTTCAAACGAAAGTACACCGAATGCATTCATCCCCTGATGCCAGTCTTACTCAAACTCCTCACGGAGTTAAACGACTCTACCGCAGAGCCCATTGACCCCCCCCCCCCCCCCCCCCCGAGCCTCGTATGCCCTCTCGCGTACTCCCAATAGTTGAACCCGAATTCCAAACAGATGAAGACCCCAACAACGAAGCACCCACAGCCGTGCTACCATCTAGCACATAGAGGTTACCCAATTTCTGACCCTTCAAGAAAACTTGAGCACCCAACAACGCACTCAAGACTCTACCTGTACCTACCTCCCTCCAAGTCTTTTATTTAGGGTAACAAATTAATTTACGTTGTTTAGACGAAGTAAAACAATAGGATGAAAATGGCTTCTTTACCTATATCTACCATTTGTCGAGTTTTAATAAAATTTTGTTGTCGATAAAAAAAAAGAATGAAAATTGTGTTTTAGTACTTCCTCCGTCCCTTTTTAAATATTTTATTTGGGAAACGTGTATTTTTGTAGACGTTAAAAAATACTCTTGTCGAATATTTTTAAATTTTTCTGCACCAAATTAAAATACTCAATGAACAATTTAATTTGGAATAAAAAATTTACAAAATTATGTACAAAAATATATTTTTTGGAGGTTTGAAATTACACATATTCTGACAGTGGACATTTAAAAAAGGACGAAGGGAGTAACTTTTCACGAATCAAATTCGATTGTCATGGATAGTCGTGCCTCTTTTTCACGAATCAAATTCGATTGCAAGCAACATCATGGATTGATTCATGAACTAGTTTGTCACTAATCACGCCCACCTTCCCCTATATTTCACCCACGAAATTTTTATTTTTTTTTATTTTTTTATTTTTTTGTCATTTGATATACATCAGTAGAAGATTAGCGGGGAATTAGTGAGTTATTCCAGAGGGGGTCTAGAAGCTATCCATAGCCCTTCTAGAAGCTATCCATAGCCATAAACCTCAAACGCCTCTGCCGAGGCTCGAAACCTGGTCTCGCTTGTTAAAGTACCAGGAGACAACCGCTAGGCTACAAGCCATTGGTTCACCCAGGAAATATTACTCCATTAATTTAGTGACCAAGAACAAAATAAAAAATAAATAAAAATTAAAACAGGAAGGGGGTATAATTGAAGCCACTGCACAACATCGTACTGTACACATCCGGACTATTCGTAGCCAGAATGGACGACCCAAATTTCATCTCACATAGACCGGTTGGAGTATCTACTTGTACGCAATGCAAACTCCTCGTGTCTTGCCATTTTGCGTTTGAACTTAATTTGCTTCATGCGCACTACTAATAATTTATAACAAAGATTATATTCCCTCCGTCCGGATTTGTTGGTCCGTTTTGGAGATTCTAACTTTTTTTTCATTACCTTTTTTTCACTATTTTTTGTGTAAATCTTTCATACTTTACCCTTTAACTTTTGAAAATGGACAAATATTTTCGAATTTGAAAAAGTATGTTTGTAGACCAACAAATCTTGACAAAGAGAGTAGATTATAACACGAAATATAGTGTGGGTAGTAGTAGGTCTTAGGTAAGGACATAGAATAGAGATTTGTACTAGGTAGTCGGTAGCCTTTCTCAGAAGCTGGTTGTTTCAGTTCGGACCCACAAGATGGTGGGGCAATTTCTTTTGGTAAAAAATCTCTGTCAGATCCGAGTCCTGATTGGGGGATGAGTAAGTGAAACAAAACAGGTACAAACAAAAAATAAATAAATAAAGAAAAGGAGAAAGAAGGTGCCGGAGCAAATTAATTAAGAGAGCAAGGTGGAGAGTCGGCATCCATGAGGTGGAAGTGGGAATGGCGGATGGACAAATTAGCTATGACAAAGTTGATGGATGGATTATCTATCTATCAAATTAAGATTTCATAGAACTAGAAGTTGATCAACTGTGCCTGTCATGTACCCAGAAAACAAACTGTGCCTGTCAAAGGTGTGAAGGGTGTGGTGCGGGTATGGTTCTTTGATCAAACAGTGCCTGTCAAGGTGGGTGGATTAGGCTTCATTGCAGAGGAAGGAAGAAAAGAAAAATTGCATGACACCAACATTTAGATAACCAAGATGACATAAAACCAAACATTGATGTCGCACTACAAAAGTTGCTTGTTGATTTTAACCACCAAACAGGCCAAATGTCCGTATTCTAAAACTAAGCAGACCTAGTAGTAATGGCCTAATGGGTTTGTGCTCGTAACTAACAAAATACCATCACCAACAATAGTCCAAATCCAGAAAAGGTGACCAGTTTTAGTCTGCATCAGGTGAAGCCACAAGCAGGATGAAACCAACCTCCCTCCCAAAGCTTATGAAAAACTCATAAAAAATGGTACTACAGGAAAAACTATAGCAAAGGAGGATCAACACCATCCCCAACCAGCTTCAACCCTACTTGTATACCAAACTACGATTTCGATTTCATGACATGGAAAGACCACACTTCAAAAATGTAGTTTGCTGTACAGCCTCCCAACCAGAGGGAACCAAAGACAGGAAACTACAATTACTTGGAAAACAAGTACCAGAAAACAAGGGGCGTTAAGTTTGGTTAATCAGCTATGCTGCTTGTGTGACATCATGAATACAACTGGATCAGCAAAGCAACCATTTTAACTCGAGTTATTCTGAGAACTAATTCCTCGATCTTTTAGATGAATACAAAAAAAATCTATATCATTTGTAGTCAACAAAGGAAACAGTAAGGATGATCACTGTCCATCTGCCACCAGCACTTGAAATTGTGATTGTCTTTATTGATGAAAATTCTGTACCCTTGCAGCAGAGAACGACCAACAAACCCAGCCATACTTGTACTGCTGCGATACCTCCCCCACCGGTCTATCCATAAACTTGCATTTTTTATCAAATCCCCAGCCTGGGTTGCTCTTCATAACACATTTTTCTTAGTAAGAAACGACAATGCTATGAGCATAATTTTTCCAAATCACATACGTCCACAAACACTGATGCCAGAGTTTTAATTTCAGAGAAACATCAAAGGGAAACGAAAATGAAGGTAAAATTTTCCCTCTTTCTATGGTTCGCTAGGAAAATGAAAAGAAAAATTGAATACATGTTTGTCAACAAAATCGACTCTCTATAGTCTTTAGTCATCCATAAAAACTCACTAGCATCATTTTTCCAGTACCATTTACAGATTCAGGATCCAAACAGAGCATGAGGCTACCCACTATTACTTCAAAAATACTGAAACAAATGAAAGAACCCTAACCTCTAATCTAAAACACAAAGTGCTCGGATCATGGAACTGTGTGTTAAGAAATATTGTCACACATTGCTTAGGAGATGAATAGGAGATCACTTAATATATGTTGGGACCTCTCCACTCATTGTCAATTGGTTTTGAATTGAATGTTTCCACATGGTATCAGAGCAGGGCTCATTCCACTCCACATTAAAAATAAATAAATCACAATCCACACCCCACGACAGATCAGCAAAAAAGGTTGCACGATGATAGGACCCAAAAAGTGGTCACACGTGACAGACCTCAAATGCGGCACGTGAGGGGGGATGTTAAGAAATATTCTCCCACATTGCTTAGGAGAAGAATGTGTGATCACTTAATATATGATGGGACCTCTCCACTCATTGCCAATTGGTTTGAGTTGAATGTTTCCACATGGTACCAATTGGTTTTGAGTTGGATATTTCCACATGGTATCAGAGCAGGGCACATTCCACTCCACATTAAAAAAAAAATTCACAATCCACACCCCACGACAGACCAGCAAAAAGGCTGCACGATGATAGGACCCAAAAAGTGGCCACACGTGACAGACCTCAAATGCAGCTGCACGTGAGGGGGGATGTTAATGAAAATATTCTCCCACATTGCTTAGGAGTGGAATGGGTGATCACTTAATATATGTCGGGACCTCTCCACTCATTGCCAATTGGTTTTGAGTTGGATGATAGGACCCAAAAAGTGGCCACACGTGACAGACCTCAAATGCGGTTGCACGTGAGGGGGGATGTTAAGAAATATTGTCCCACATTGCTTAGGAGAGGAATGGGTGATCACTTAATATATGTTGGGACCTCTCCACTCATTGCCAATTGGTTTTGAGATGGATATAGAGTTTCCACACTATGGAGGGGTGATGCAAACCAAGTTGCTGAGACTTGGTTAGAACAGTTGCCACCCCGTCTGCGGCCCAAACAACATTAATAAATAAGTCACACGGGCCAACGTTGGCGAAAAGGCTCCGAGTTCGTGTTTTAAAGGGAAACGGGCTACTGCACATTTCTCATCGCCGGAACGGCGATGATCAACGATGGATTTCGTTCGATGTCGTCTAGGCCTTCAAAAGGGCAATTTTACCGTTTTAGAAAATAATTGATTTGCTTATAACTTTTAGTAGGAAACTCAATTTTAGTTGCCGTTTGTTTTGGCAACCTTATAATTCTTCCTAAGTTTTTATTTGCCAATCAAATTAGAATTTTTCTTTTTTGGTAAATTTCATATTTTCTTTAATTTCGGCTTGATTAGCAAGTCAAAACCTTTTTAATTTGTTTCCTAGTTGATCTAGGGTGTCTTTGGCACTATAAGTATCATTGTAAGCCTAATGGCAGAACTCGGTTGTTATTGAATATTAAAAAATGAGTTTTTACTCATAGCTTGGTCGTTTAAGGAGAGAGGACCTTCGTATTCATCTTATTGTTCATGTTTCTCTTGCACAATCAGTTTTGTTTCCATAGGCTACGCTACATCAAGGGGCATTCAGAAAGAAAAGGAAAATGACAGCAAAACAAAGAAATAGATCATAACTAGCAAATCTACGCAACCCTTCCTCTCCCAGGTGATTTGTATCCATGATACCCTAGAACCTTCCTCTCCCAGCGCCGCCGCCGGCTTCCGTCGTCTGCTTGTTCCCCTTCTTGTTTGTTTGCCTTTATCATTCCCCTCATCTTCTTAACTTTTCCCTTCCATTTCATTCTCTTCTAGTTGTCGTCATCTGTTTTTGTGAGAGTTCGAGTGGGCGGCGAGCTGTTAGGGGATCAAGGGTGGCCAGAATTGTAACGCCCTCAAATTTTGAAACAAGAAATATATAAGATAAGTCCACGTGGATAGTCAAAAGCCCACGGTCAAAGTTCGAAAAGTTCTTCCAAATCAAAATAGTTACACGATAAGTCAACCGGGTCCCCATACCCATGAAATAAGTACATAGGTTTGAGTGTTATTACAAAACCTAGTCAAAAGAAGTGAATCATTTAGAGTCACAAAACCTTCTCATTTCAAAATTTAAGTGCTAAAGGTGATTGTCATAACTCTTCCTTGCTAGCTTTCGAAATAGATGCATGCGCACACATCACGCATTCCAAGTCATACTCCGTGCTGTGTACCTGAAATGATTAGGGTGAGCTCACTAGCCCAGTAGGAAAAAGTCTACCAAAACTAAACATAATGAAGTACAAGTGTGTATGATGAAAATGTTTAAGTTATACAGTAATGCCCAAAGTTTCAAGTGAGGTAGACAAATCAAATCAAAGCTCATGAGATTACAAGCTTAAGGGGATTCTTCTCAAAAGTATCCAACACGAGCCCAACGCATACCCAACCTTTCGTTTGTGTCTAATTCGTCATATCCTTGTGTCACACGTTCATTTAACCAATTCCTTTAAGAAAATTTCCTCGCGACACGTCCATAGGACGGCCCGAGTATCAATTTCGGGCTACCATATAGGCCCCGTATCATCTTCCCCTTGGCCAAGGCATAATTCCTCGCGACACGCCCAAAGGGCGGACCGAGTATCATTCCGGGCTATCTTTCGACCCCGTATCATTCATTCAAGTTCTCACTTTCAATTTAAGGTACATAAACCACAAGTTCGTGTCATCGTGTCACCCATGCCCCGCGATGTTAGTCTAAACCACAATTCTCATCAAGTTCGATCAAATAGGCACATGTAACGCAACACATAAAGTTAATCGATCGTAGAAACTCAACAAATCTCTAATCATGTAAGCGAATAGGTCCGGAACAATTATCGGACCAAGAAACGAGGTTCGAGGAGTGAGTATACCAAGTCAATGCCCAAAGAATCAAAGAGGACCACAAAAATAGGTTTCTGGGCCAAAATGACCAAGTGTATCGATACACAGGGTAGGTGTATCGATACTACAGGTCCAAAACTTGAACAGTCAGTCGGGTATCGATACTCAGTCAATTTGTATCGATACAACCCCCATTTGTATCGATACAACCCCCGTTACGAGCAGATTTTTGACAGTTTTTCTTGTTGTTTTCACGTGAGTTCAAAACAACACAACCCAAGTAAATTTTCCTCACAATAGGCAACAATACGACTATTTAGCAACAAGTTCATGGGTAAAATCATTTAGAAGCAAGATCAAATACAAACCCCAACCAAAATGACTAGAAATGGATTTTCAAGCAAAATCAAAGGGGTAGATCAAATTGGATAAGAAATCCACACACAAGCACTTGAAAATGATTAGTAATGATAGAAATTTCCCTACCTCTTGTGAGACTTAGCTCCAAGTGGAAGATTGCAAAACCCTAGCCTTTTTCTCCAAGCTCCAAGTGAAATTACTACCTCCCGGAGTGAAACGAGTGATCCCCGAGCTTCCTAACGCGTAGAGGTCTCAATTTTATGCACGGGCCTTGAAGGATTTGGAGAGAGGAGGTGTGATTTTGGTGGGGGGAGAAGATGAAAATGGAGGGTAAGAGAGAGAGGGAGTTGGCTGGGGAAAAATGGGGGGAGAGTGGTGATGCTCTCTCTCCTCTCATACCACACACACACATATACATTCAAAATATTACACCCCAAGTCCCCCTAGTGACTTGTGTAGTGCAACATGGTCTGAAACCTCTTATATCACTTCATCATATATAATCCTCCAACACTTAACTATTTTTCTTATTATACGCAATTCCACGGATTACCTCAATGTTATTTGCGAAAAATAACTAAAATTTTACGGGTCTTTTACAAGAATCCTAATCTGATCTCCTCCTATCGGCTCCTGTTTGCCCGGGGATATAGGTTTGGGTGATCGCTATCTGGGCATCCCATTGCTCGTTCTCGCCGGTGAGTTTTGTCACTTCTTTTCCGAGTCCAATGGCTTTTTTCAGGGGTCAACACCATTTCCGTTCACATATCTGTGCTGGTGCAAGCAGTGCTTTCACGGTTTACGTTGATAACTTTCCCAATGGGGTTGGATTACCCTGGTTCTGCAAGTTCTTCTCCAATTTCGGATCAATCAAAGATGTTTATCTCCCATATCGAAGAAGCAAACGCACGGGGAACAGATTTGGTTTAGTCAGATACGAGTCTACCAAAGATGCTCATCAAGCCTTGGTTAAAGCTGACAGGATTTGGATTGGGAAGAGATCATTATTGGTGCAGCGTGCTTTATATGACAGGTTCGTCATATTTGGGGATTTCAGAGGTCAGAGGTATACTTAAACCTAGCTCTTTTAACAAAAACCAATATCAAGTTCTTGATGAAGATGTCACGACTCAAAAGAGAGAAATTGAGAAGAGATTCACGCTGAATGTCCAACCTGTTGCCTCTAATTGGCTTATGAGAAGTGCAGTCGGTAAACTTAAGGATTTAACTACTCCATAGTTAGTTCAGAAAGCTTTCTTTGATCTAAAATTTACCAATGTGAGTGTCAAATCCATGGGTGAGCTAAATTTAATAATTACTTTCCGTTCAAAAGATGAAAGATTATCAGCTCTTCACAACCCAGTGGTGATTAATTGGTTCAACTCCCTTAAACCTTGGAATGGGGAGGCTGCTGGTGTTTCTAGGTTGGTTTGGCTGAAGTGTAGAGGTATGCCTCTTAGTGCATGGAATGGACTCACCTTCAAAAGGATAGGTGCATTGTGGGGTGATTTCATTACACATGATGAAGAAACTTTGAAGGAGGAGGCATATGATGTGGGTAGATTATTGATTGCCACGGAGTATGAACACAAAATAGATGACTGGATCAACATAACAGTTAAGGGAAGGAATCACAAAGTCAGAATTTGGGAAGAGGATTGTAATGACATTTTTAGAGAAAACCCGTAGGTGACGTGGTCCAGAAACAACACTTATCGAGTTTGATCCCTCAGTCAACACCCAATGAGCAAGCCAATGATGATGACTTCGCTAACAATGGGGTTCCAATCAAAGAAGAAGAGATAAACCACAGAGTTGCGAGCCCACGAGTCACTATGAAAATCGTGGACTCCAGTGTGCATGATTTAACTAATGAAGTGGATAATTTGCAATTGCAACCTGTAGTTGCAAATGTTGGTGAGTCTTTTGTTGAAGACAGAAGACTCGTTTGTCAGAAAGATGTTAGTGATTCTTTTGTTGCAGACACCTTCTCAAATCAGAAAGAAGTCGAAATGGGTTTTGTTGGTAATACCCTTATTTCTGCAGTTAATGTACCTAAGTTGGGGGAACATGAGATTGATCAGATGTCAATTATTAACAAAGTGATTGATGAGGATGATCTCATTAATTGTGAAGAGGTAAATGCTAAGGAACTCCCAAAGAAGCTAACCGCTAGGGAAAAGGGAGCCAAACTTAGGAAGAATATCAGGGAGATTCTATACTCCAATGATGTAGGTAACCTTGCAGAAGGAGATTTGGAAGAGTATGGTGTCCATTCGGATTCCATTGATACTGAAGATATTCTTAGAAGAAATAGTATCATTATCAAAGGATTTGAAGAAGTTGTGAATGTCAGTAAGAGGTTAGGTGTGGTTCATCATGAAAGTGACGAAATGGTGGTACGAAGGATGGCTCAAAGACAGGTATGATCTGCATATTATCAGAATGTGTTTTCTGTGGATGTCTTCACGGATGTCTAGATGGGATAAGAAGTCTGAAGGTTCATAAATTGTTGGATTTCTGAGGTTTGGGTGTTGGGTCTTTCATTGATCCAGTAGATTGTTGGATTCTCCGTCTTTGTTGTGCTCTGGAAGATTTTGATAAGTTGGGTTTCATAATCTGGTTTGGGGTCTAGTGATTTGTTTTGCCTTAGAGTGTGGTAGCTGAAGTGTTCATGACCAGGTTGCTCCTAAAGCAGGATCTTCTTTTGGTTTTCGCTTTGATGCTAATGATTTTCAGATTGTTGGTAGTAGTCTTTGGTGGTTGTCTATGTTATGGTGCAGTTGGTGTTGTCTGATTGGATTCTCTGGTGATGATGCAATTAATAAGTTTGGATCTTAATCTAGTTTGGGGTCATATGGCTGTTTGGTTTTTCTGGCGATAATGCTTTCATTAGTTGGGCTCTAATTGGATTGGGGTCTTGTGGTTTCCATATGAAGTGTGGTAGCTGGATTGGGTCCTCTTCAATTGATTTTGGGGATTTCTCTTTGTTTTTTGCTGTATTTTTGATATCTAGTATTGCTCTCTTGTTGGTTCCTGGCCAACTTTTGTTATTTCCCTTGGTCCTTGCTTGGTGGTGATTCATTTCGGGGGTGCCAACCTTGTTGAGATGTCCGTTTTTTTTTTTTTTTTGCCTTTGTTGGGTTCCTTTTAATCATTGTAATTGGTTTCCAATGATTAATAAATTTTCTCTTTGCCGATAAAAAAAAAACAAAGAAATAGATCTAGTCGCTTCACATATTTCTTTCACCTTTTCTTTTTCCTCTACCAATTCCTGCATATACCCTATGTTACATGGACTCGGGTACGAGTATCGGGTGTGGGTACATGTCCAAGCGCCAGACCTTCCTAGACTTAAACCTTAGGATACTGGGATATGTGTCCCACAAGGGGATACAGGTATGGGGACACGTCGTGAAAACCTGTTTGTAGTGTATATTGCATGACTAGAACAAGTTATATATTGTAAAGTATACTTAGTAATGTATTTAAACAAGACGAGTTAAGAAAAATGTGTCTCTTCTATTTCATGTCCATGTGAAAGTCTAGAAATATCATTTTTCTAGCTAATTTGGTATTCTTTTTATGTAAATATCATATAATTAGAGAATCCGAGTGTCCAAAATGGATACACGTGTCGGCTACGGGACACGGAATGTGACAACATAAAGGAAAATCATCACCTAACAAAAAGGAAGTTGCAAAACGATATTACAGAAATCACAGAACAATCACCAAATATTTATTTTTGTATTAAGTAATTAATGTTGCATATGATTCATTGAGTCGAGAGTAATTTGAGCAAAATTGGGGCGATGTCATCGATGAATATAAGCTAGAAGCCAATGATTGGCTAAGTGGCTTATACGAGGAGAGGCCTGATGGCTTCCCACCTTTGTGAAAGATGTTTTTTGGGCAGGGATGTCAACAACTCAACGGAGCGAGAGCATGAATGCCTATTTTGATGGCTATGTTCATTCTAATACCACGTTGAAGAGGTTTGTTGAGCAATATGAAAATGCCTTACGCAATAAGGTAGAAGAAGAGGAAGAGGAAGAGGAAGACGCTTGTTGTTTCAACGTACAAGTAAAGAATGTGTCCCCTTATGGTTTTGAAATCAATTTCTAGAAGCATACACACTTGCAAAATGTCAGCATTTCCGAGCCCAAATAGATGGTAAGATTGCATGCAATTTGAGTTCCACAAAGGTTGTGGGTGATGGTATTTTAGAATTTGAGATTGAAAACATAAAAATTGGTGAGATGGAATTTTTGAAAACCGTTTCTTTTCATGTTCATTACAGGGAGGAGTTAAACGAAAGTAATTGTACTTGTTGGTTGTCCAAGTCTAAGGGGATCTTGTGCAAGCATATTGTCGTGGTTTGGTCAAAAATGAAGTTGAATGAAGTTCCGGAGAAATACATTCTACCAAGATGGAGAAAAATTGTGAGGAGTCACACAGGTGTGAAGGTTAGCTATGCGAATTGGAAACGCAAGCCCGAATGGCATCGCTATGACTATATGTTGGCTACTTTTCGTAAAGCCGCCGATGAGGCCATGGATTCTGAGGCGAAAAGTGAGAGGGTGGTGGCGAAGTTGCTAGAAGCGGTGGCGGAGAACGAGGTTTGTGAGGAGGAGTGCAAAGAAAATAACCCTACGTCCATCAATGCACTAGATGAAATCATAAGTTTTGGTGGGAAAAATAAACCCGTGGGTGTTAAACGTCATCGCAGAGGAAGGCCACCGGTAAATAGGAAACAACCTGCAATTGAGAAAATTATTCGAAAGATCAAGAAGTCAACCAAAAATTGCAAAGCTAGTAGAGGCAATGCGAAGAGCATACCGGTATATCTTTCGACTTGCAATCATTTTTTTTTTTTGAAATCATGCATGAGTACAAACTTTCAAAAAATGAATCGGTGAGTTTCTAGTTGCACTAATTTTTCTTTTATTCAAATCGTACACTAGTACGTTTCAGTGGATCATATGGATGTGGAGCTTCGGAATATTCACACTGTGGAAATAGGCTAGGTTGTCACGCAACGGAGTGTAAATTGTAGTGTAAGTATCGCTATGTTTTTCTTTTTTATCTTGTCATTCTAAATTCATCGTATGTTACGTAGTTGACAATTTGCTTTTAATTTCAAACATCCCAAATAATTGGACCGCACATTGGTACCTGGAGCTAGTCTCCAACTGATTTGGATAGCAAGGAGTTTGATGGCACAAGAAAGTTTAGGCTCTTTTGGATGCATGTTTTATGAACTTTGATGGCTGCAGTTTTTTTTTTGGCTCTTTGGGACGTATTTTTGTAATATAGTTTGATGGCTGTAGTATTTTGGTAATGGCAAGGCACTTGATCTTACTAGGAAGAAATGAAGGGCTTATGTGTTTATTTTGTTAATTGTGCATCCTTTTGGTGATGTTAAGGAATGATTTGGGAAGTCTGTGGCAAGTGCATCCTTTTTGTTTTGTTTATAGTTGCAATACTTCTGTTTAAATATAATCTCAACAAAAAAAATTCAATATGGTTCCCTTGTTTTATGGCCTAACCCGACGCCTCGCATCTCAAACTAACAACATCGACAATCCAACAAACTAACATCAACAACTTGATAATTGTATATTACCATTCACAATCGAATAAATTACATTCGCAAAACTATAATCTTATTTTACAATGTACTACAACTTGATATTCCAAACTAACTAATAAACAAGGGGAGGATCCATGGACATCTATTTTGCACTCCTCATTTGACACCCCATCTCAACCGTTGAAACCAAGGGCTAAGATTAAAACTTAAAAAGACAGCCTTGAAAGTTGAAACCAAGTGCCCTCTCTCTCTCTTTCACCAACACACCTGAGATTTTATTTTCATCGAATCAAAACCCATCATTATTCAACAGGAGCAAGGCTTAAATCGGTCTAAGATGGCCGCCGGTCCGAAGTGGAAGACTTCAATCAATTCGATTTTGGGATTCGCCGGTCAAAGTGGGTTTCCTGGGTTTCGATTTTGGTAAATCACAAGTTAGAACCCATTTGTTAATTGCAGTGCGTTGCCTGTAGCTTTTCTTGTTAATTGCAGTGATCTTGAGAGAGAGAGAGAGAGAGAGAGAGAGATAAAACCATTAGTTTATCTACCATTAATAGCTTACAACAAACTGAATCAAGGAACTTGGAGTACAAATAACAAATTCTATTTTTTCTCAGGAAGCTTGTGTACAGTTCTGCTTCTGTAATAACTCTGGGATGACCTCAAATAGATCTCCGACGAATCCGTAATCAGTAACCTGCAATTAAAGGGTCCATTGAAAAAGGTTAATCAATACTCAAAATAATCCAGCAACCTGCAATAAAAGATCTCCGACAAGTCCGTAATCAACCCACGATTCTATTTTTTCGTTGGTGAAAGAGTTAGACAGTACGGGAGAGAGAGAGAGAGAGAGCACATGGTTTCAACTTGAAAGGGCTGTCTTTCAAGTTTTAATCTCAACCCTTGATTTCAAGGACTGAGATGGGGTGTTAAATGGGGAGTGCAAAATAAATGTCCATGGATCCTCCCCCAATAAACAAATTACAACTTCAATTACATTCCCTTGTTACACATTTATAGTTTTACACTCGATAAAGATATCTAAATGAGGACACTCCTCAACCACTTCAATAATTTAAACATCTGTTGGCTCATTTGAACTATCTTCCCAGCTAATTCCTTGATAATCGTTGATCGGTCATGTGGCCTCCCATGCTCTGAAATACCATCTGTACACTGCAACACTGTACCACTTCCCAGAAGCCCATTATGTACTGCAAATTGCCTGAAATATTGAGAATGGGGACCATAATGTCTTCTTTTGCCTGCATGACAAAATAATTGATTCAGCAAAACCTCAAAATTCATGGCAAGTATCTAGTTCTCAAACTATCTAAAGAGTTCCAAATCCACAAAATGGGGAAGAAACTTCTTGAGTTTGCATCATTGGGTGACTAGAGAAGAATATGACACTGCAAAAGAAAATCCATATTACATGTCTCAAGTCCATTGGATTGTCAATAAACAATGTGGACACTTTAATGACATTGTCAATTCTACTGATCTGTTGACTAGCAGTGTTGAATCTGTTGATCAAGAGCAAAAACTCATGAAAAGGAATTGGTATACTGCCACTTTTGTTAGTTACATATCCAGAACCCAAACAGAGTTTGTCTATAATGAAAAGACTTCTTTTGTCCAAGGTTGGCACATTATCTTGAGTGAGTTTGTGTTTCTCATTTACCATCAGAAAACTTGTTTTGACAAAACTCAATTAAGAGAAACACTTGGCTGTCCAAACTTGGACAGAAGGTGATGGATTAACTTTTACAAATTTTTCTATTAAGAAGATACCTCAGATCTGAGCTGTCCAAATTTGTCCAAATTAACTTAAGAGGCTCCTATACTAGCGAATAAATTCAAACATTAATGCAATGTATCGTTTATGCTTCTTTTGAACAAACTACTCAGAAGCATAAAAGACAGAGATACCCGAGTTGGAAAAATAAACATCTCTTGGTAAAAACAGAAGGGGGAAATTCTTGAGACAGTCACTGTCTTGTTTTCCACCTGAACCTTGAGAAGAATTAATGAAATTGCAAAAAAACAGTTAAACTTTAGACCCAACCAAGAAAAGAAACGAAGTTCTTGAAATCTGATTTTTTGATATTAACAAAAAAATTAAGGTTTTCGAATCAACGAACGGTGCGAACCCACTCTCTACTAGGGATGGCAATTTCATCCGAAACCGATGGATATCCGAACCAAACTGCCCCTATCAGGGAGGTTTTTTTTTTATTTTTTCCTACCCATGAGGCAAGTTTGGTTTTCGAAACATGATACCTAGCGGGTTTGGATTTGGGTTTGCTCTTGGCAAGTATTCGGCCAAACCCAAACCCAAATCCAAACTGCTCCATATAATATTACTATATATTTTTATATACATGTAATTTAATTTTTAAATTCATAATTTTTTATTTCATCTCCCTCCTTATTCCTCTCAAATCCCTTAAAAATTTCAAGAGTCGTTGTAGGAACTTGAAATCATTTATTGGCCGTACAAGTTTGTTATACCCACCACGGTATTATTTATAATCTTTTTCCTTGATATGTTCATTAATGAAATGAATATTAATGCATGTTTGGTGTTGTTCGGATAAAATCCAAATCCATATGGTTTGCTTATGGTGCACTAAAAATTGCACCCATCGGATATGGGTTTGGATGTGGGTATAGATAAATACTTTGAGTTTGGGTATGGTAATGGCAAAACCCTGACCAAACCGATCCTTTGTCATCCCTACTCTCTACAAATTGGAACCCTAATTCTTAAATAATCCATAATCTGAGCAAATTGACACACACACACACACAGACCTTGGTATGGCGTCGAGCCGTCAAGAGTGTGTGTGTGCGTCAGGGTTGATTCGATCGTCTTCTTCGATTGGGCATCATTGTGGTGGAATGCGTCGGGGTTTAGTCACTAGTGGAGGAAAGTCACTGGTGGAGGGCAATCGATCTAAAGTGCTTTGCGATCGCCTGGTCGCGCGATCGTCTCTTCTCTCTCTCTCTCTCCCCAAATGATTTTAAAATTTTGATTTCCCTTCTTTTTTTTTGTAGGAGTTAAGTGGGTGGGGCCCTCTGGGGCCCATTTTTTCCCATGTGGATTGCCAGGTGTGGCTGCGTGCAAGATCCGTGCATAAATAGGCGTACCAATAGACTTTTTGGTTAAATATACAGTAGCCACACAACTGCAACACAATCATAACGATCGAGATTGTTGATTTCGTTGTGCTTGTTCATTAAATCATTCATGTAAATTTTTTGCTCGACCGGGTTTAAAAAACCCTGTCATCAGGATGATTGATAGTTCGCCCAAAAGTTACCGAAGATTTTGTGACCAAATAAAAATTGGTCGTCATAGAATGATGTACCTATGGTGCGTAGATTTTGGTTGGCCACTGAAAGTATTATAATTAGTGATCAGATTATGGTTAGTCACATAAAGGTTTGAGCAATTGATGACTACATGTAGGCTTCGTTGCCAATTGTTCAAACCTTTCTGTGACTATCATAATTTGGTCACTAATCATAGTACTTTCAGTGACTAAACAAAATCTACCACCATTGGTAGAACATTCTGTGACAACCATTTTAGTTTTCTTTCGGTAAAGTAATTCTTTACAGAAAGAAAACCACCAAAAAACAAAGGCCAAGTGTGTATCATTGAGAGCCTAACCTGAAGTTACATCATAACAAAGAATAAAGCAATGAAAAATAAGGAACTATACACAAAACTACTACCTACTAGGCAAGGGCAAATTCCAAACTTCACAAAGCATAGCATACTCAGTGAATAACCAAGATTTTGTGACCAACGTATTTTTGGTCACTATTTGTGTGATTTTCCTTGACCAAAACACAAAGTAGTCACCAAAACTGGTCACTAAAAGTGTAATTTATTGTAGTATACACCACTCGCCACACCGACACCACTCCCATCGTCACCATCTCTCTACCATTACCACCACCACCACCCTTTGATTGAAGTCGTACCACCACCATGACACCATCACAAAAACATAGCGGCCATTAGAAGTTAAAATAATTAAAACGTATTCATCTTTTCACCTGGATGCTTCTGATCAATAGAAGGCGAATAGGAGTCAGCCAAAAAGAAAGACCACCAAAAGTATCGGCCACCAGCTCTTGATTTATCAATTGTGCAAGATAGCAATAAAAAAAAATTACATGTAAATATAAGTACACATATCGATGTAAACGTACATAAGTTTATCTTGCCATGTTAAAATCCCCCCTACCCACCCGTGTCTCTCTCTCTCTCTCACACACACACACACATTTATACTAACATACTTTTTTGAAATCCCCCCTACCCACCCCCACTTTTTTCACTTTTTTATTTTTAAAAAATTAAAATGTTTATAACTTTTATTTTTTATATCCAACATTGAAAAAATATATATATTTAAAATCTACTCGACGATATCTATCAAACA
>JAXBDA010004110.1:0-30643 GCA_036023075.1 Gaultheria prostrata | reverse complement strand
TCATTTTGTCTTTATTCAAATTTTTTTCGCAAATGTTAGTTTTGCATCAATTTTTTGTGGTTTATTGGTTCCTCTCGACGAGACGAATCTAAAGAGTATAAAATCATAGTCAAAACTAATTTTTTTTAATAAAACCAAAAATACGTGGTTTATTGGTTTAATTTTGGCTTTATTCAAAAAATAATTAATTTTCACTATAATTTCATACTTATTAGATTCGTCTCGTCGAGAGGAACCAATAAACCACAAAAAATTGACGCAAAACTAATAAATGCAATTTTTTTTTGAATAAAGACAAAACGACTAAACTAAAAAACCAAAAACCAAGATTTAGTGGAACAAGTTGTGGATTTAAACCACAACCAAAGGGCTAAAAAACTAAAAACCCAATAAACCCTTTAGTGGAACACCCCCTCACACTCTCCATCGATCATCCAACTTTGCTTATTCACTAGCCTTTATCTTTCCAATCTGCTCCCTGTGGCTTCCAATGAACTCTCGGACCCGGGGTGCGGTGCACTCTTTGTGAACGGTCTGGATGCGTTCGGTAATTTTGGTTTAATTTTGTTGGTAAAAAATTAAAACATATTCGTTCTATTCAAAACACAATCGGATGGCCGAGGGGTGCACGATACTGCGCACAGCCCCCCTCTAACTTTGCTTATTCACTAACCTTTATCTTTCCAATCTGCTGCCTGTGGCTTCAAATGAACTCTCTCGGTTTTGAAAAATTAATCAATGCTCCCTGGACATTAAATAATACAGTGCCTTTTTCCACTAGTATTTGATATTTCTATGATCCGTATAAAGCCCACCAAAATTCCTGTGGGACTGTTGCTCGATACCAGTGGCGGCACTAGGAATTCTCGCGAAGATGTTCAGAAATTTTATTACAGTCCTCTAGAAATGTACATAAACAAAAAAAAAATCTACTAATATCAATAATGCCACAACAAAAAAACAAAGTATTTAGTCTCGTTATGATGCGCCATGAATTTCAGAAGCGCAAGAAAATTCTACTATTGATAATGTATATTGGAGTAGTGGACCACTAAAGTCTAAAATCACATAAAGCAATAAAACTCTCCTTGCCATAATTTCGAGGGGTTGACGGTTCAAAGACTTCGAGGGTTCCTCCGGCGTTTAACTGGTCTTCTACTTCGGCATGTTCACTGCTAGTGTTTTCTTGATTCTCACTTTTCATTTTGTATTTATAGATATGAGAGCCCAGAGAATAGAGATATAAATCCAGATTCTAGATCCGTCCCCTACCCTTTTTCTTCTTTTATGGGATGAGCTAAAATGTATTCGTCATTGGGATTGAGTATTCAAATATTTTGAGTAGAGTGTTCAATATTTTGAATAGGGTGTTCAAACATTTTGGATAAGGTGTTCAAAATGACAAAAAATTTAAAAAATATATTCTTAACATGTATTTCCAAATTAATTTTTTTTTCAGGGTGTTCGAGTGATCATCCTTAACTCTACTTAGAGCCGCCTATGCATGATACCACTAAATAATTAGGCGTCAATTTCACTAACTTTGACTTTTTGACTTTTTAATCGATATATGGGAGGAAAAAAACTTACGGCGGCTTTTTAGTATGGACCACCGGAGGTTAGCACGGTCATTAACTTTAGAGTCTCAAAATTAGTCGAGATGCGTCTAAACTGATCCGGATATTCGGTTATTAAAAAAAAAAAAAAGAACATACAATAAAAAGCATAAAAATTCAAAAAAACAAAAAGCCCAAACACGTACTATGAAAGAAGGGTTGGGGCACCACCGGCTTGTTCGTTTGGGTTTTCGGAACCGGGTTTCGAAAACCCTCCCTTTCTCGGTTTTCCCAATGATTTTCTGCCCTTTTTTTTGAAGAATTTTGAAAATCGATTCTCAAAAATCCTTCCAAACAAAGTGCACGTATTTTTGCTCCGAGCCACTCAGAATGATTCTCTCCTCACTTTCTTGGGATACGTAGAGATAGAGGAAAGCTAGCGACAGACATACGCAACGCGCACACACGCTTGGTTTGTACACTTATCTAGGTTTGATAGCATCAAGAAAACACATTACGACGTGGGTCTATGCTCGGGAGATTTTGTTTCAGGATAGGATATTCATGGAACTGATTTTTTTAAGGTTTTTTTTTTGTTTTTTTGATGACGGAGGAACAACCCTACGGTCAGACCATTTGGATCTGACTGCGCAATCCAAACATCCGGAGAAACTAGCGCAGCAACACACTGCCACGAATCTCAGACCTTGAGAACTACCCCTAAGGCCTGACACTCGCCCTAACCACTGAGGCAACCACTGGGTTTGTATAAACTTTTAAGGATTGTTACAAACTTTTCATGATAAAACTTTGTATAAACGGCGACGTGGTGTAGTTTTAGCCAAAGCCATACTACCTCTCTCCCATGGTGGTTGCTTGCACTTCTACTACTCCATATCAGGAGCAGATATACCCTTAAACTAAATAAAACTGATCTTCTATCATATTTTATTTTAATTTTCAAAATAAATTATTGTATTTTGATTCTCCATGTACAGAGGCTTCTATATTGTTTTAGTGTGTAATTAAATGTGCGTAACTTCTAAAATTATGATGCAGGAGTGATGAAATAATAAGTATTATTAAAAATGTGTTGAAATGAAAACCAATATTTGGTAAACGTTCAATAAATAATAATCTAAATCTTGGGGATAAAGTGTAGATGATAAGAGTTTTGGAGTGAAAATGAGTTAGTTATCTGAAAAATGGTAATGGCAATGAAAACAAAAATTGTTGGAGTTTGATAAATCTACTTTTCAAGTACAAATAATACTTTGATCCTTTTCCAAAGAGTTGGGTAATCTTTGTCAGACCCAGCCGGAAGGTTTTGGCTGTTTTGAAGCTTTTAAAAATTGTTTTTTCCAAAATTCGAACCGTTCAATGTGTTTAAAACGTGTTTTTAAGGGCCCCACTAGAAATCATAAAAAAAAATACCGGGAAGACCTTGATCCGAGCAGTTTTTCGCTCGTTTGCAGTTTTGTGAAAAACTGTTTGGATCAAGCCCTTCCCGGTATTTTTTTTTTTTGATGATTCCTCGCGGGGCCCTTAAAAACACGTTTTAAACACATTGGACGGTTAGGATCATAAAAAAAATATCGGGAACGTGGAGGTCCGGAGGTCTGGATCCTGGACTAGAAGCGCCCCCATCTTTGTCATATCATTTGCAAAATAAAAATTTGAAAAAATATCTGGAAAAATCTCGAAAAACATAGATGTCTGAAGATATAAAATTCAGTAAAACAAAATGTGGTTGTGGGTAAAATACCGCATAGTATAATCCCTTTCTTTTTTTCATAAATCATGTCAAATTATTTTGTAAAACTTTTGCTTTTGCCTTATAAGAAAAAATTTATCTTATTGTCTTATTTTCAATAAATGAGTATTTGAACTAGCTAGCTTATGCACAATCTCAATGACCTGGGGCCTTGAAGTCAACAACTGAACGAATTTCAGTGACCCAAATGTTGAAATTGGCTCGTTTTTCAACAAACTAGAATTTCCGCCCGAGCAGGATTGAGGGCCGCCCAAGCAATTTTGGCAGAGACGATTTTTCTGCTTCAGTTTCTGAAGTTTTCTGGATTTTCCGCCCGGGCGGTTTTCGAACCCACCCAAGCGGTTTTGGTAGAGTTGGTATTTTCCGCTGTTTTTCTGGATTTTTCGCCCGAGCGATTTTACGCGGAACAGACGCGTATTTAAGCAGATTTTAGGGTTTTTTGCAAATTTTATTGCAAATACAGCAGTTTTTCGGAGAGAGAAAAGAGAGAAACTTCTGAGAGATCTCATTTGTAGCGTTCGAGCATCTGTTTCCATCTGATTAGTGAAACCCTCGATCATCTGACAGCCCGTGGAGTAGGTTTTCATTGCCGAACCACGTAAAATCTATGTGTTCTCTGTGTTTGCACTTTCTCTCTCTCTTTTTTCTCCGGTTTGTTCAATTACATAGCATAAATCACATCTGTTTTCTGTGTTTGTTCACGCTTTCGCACAACACCAAAAAGCCTTTTGTATATGGTGAAAGTCAAATCATACAAATAAAGTCATTACTTTTTGTTAATACTCTCACTCGATCAATCCTTTTGGATTTTTATTTTATTATTTTTTATCGCGCAAAAATATGATCACCGTAGCATTGATCTGTTGATATTGCTCAATTTGTATCATAAATTTAATTTCAACACACACACATAAACTGAAACTCAATGGGGGTAATTATTACTATGTGACCATCAATAAACTTCAAAACAACATATATGCCTCCCCAAGACTAGAATGGAAGAATATTGAGCATGGGTCCAATTTCTGCCGACGCTTGAAATTGGTACAAGTATATATGATTGCATTCGGCCACATATGCAAATCAACTTTTTGTTATGAGCTTCAACCTTGATGGAAATTGGTCATTTCTTTGATAAAGTGGTTCCCCTAAATAATGCTACCGTTGCACCATCAAATCAATGATAAATCTCGAATGTACACATCCCTTGGCCGGAGATCTTCTGTTCCGGGTTTTTCTTGTACCAAGAGATTTTCGGCCATTGAATCACTTGAAAATAAATAATAAATAAAAAACAAAAACATACAATATAACGGCCCAAACTCTCTCGGCACAGAGAATTTGGGACAAGTGATCCCCTAGACATGTAATTCTGTGATTTTTCTCATTTTCCTTGGTTTTTTCTTCTTCTGTTTTTTCACGTCTTCAACATGGCCATACAAATAAAAGTTTCATTTTCCCCTTTTTTAGAGAAAAATTTAAATTCATTGGATCCATTCTGTAATTCAACATCCATGATTATCCTGGGTTTTACATCCAATATTCCTTCTAAGAAAACAAAAAAATGGAGAGACCATTGGGGTTTGTTTGGAACCTAAGGTGAGGAAAGGAAAGGAAAACCAAAAAGAAAGGAATTTAAAGTTTAAGAGGAAAAAGAGGAGAAAAGAACCAAATAGATTACTAAGAAAATAAATGGTACTAGTAAACTTGAAAGGCTCAAGCCCAATGGATTGTAGTTGAGGATGGTGCGTTTAACTTTCTTAAGGCCCGTTGTGCATGTGCTGAAGGCTAAAGCCTAATGAACCCTACTTGTAGCTGGTACCTTTTTAAGGCCCATTTTGGATTTTCTGAATGGCTAAAGTCAGAGCCGGCCCTGATTTTTTGGTAGCTTGAACCGAAAATTAAAAGGAGGCCTTTTTCAAAATCTTAATGAGTAAAATGTAAAGGAATTGATAATTGCACTCCAAAAATTGATGAAGGGGTTCCAAGCTATAGTGGTTTTCCAAAACTACCCTTTTGCAAGTTCCATAATTTACTCTTCTTATTTTTTTTTCAGGCGCTCCAAAAAAAATTTACTCTTTTGTTAAGACACCCCTACTAACCATGGTTCAGCCACTCAGCGCGCTCTCTCTCTCTCTCTCTCTCTCTTGCACAGAGTAATTCACTGATTTGAGACAAATCAAACCTAAATTAATTCATCCCAAAATTCTCTCTATCCTCAATATGGAATTGAATGAAACCCAAATTCAAGATCTTCTATCTCTTTTTCATTTCATATTCGGATAAATTTTGGAGTTTATCAATTTTTTTTATTATTATTATTATTTTTTTTTTGGGGGGGGGGGGGGATTTCAAGTTATTCATCATCTTTCTTCAATTTGGGTTTGCAAAGAGTGCTATTCCCCTTTCTTTTAATTATTTTTTTATAAAGGGACATGCATACTCTTTGAGGTCTACTGGTAGTTAGGTGCGTTTGCATTTTCACAAAATTACATTAATTCTTCACCGTGTTTCTTTGAATTTGGGTTTCACTCAATTCCATATTGAGGGGAGTGAGAATTTTTGTATGAATTTGGGTTTGATTCATCTTCAATATGTGAATTTCGGTGGAAGAGAAAGAGACGAGAGAGAGAAGAGAAAGAGATGAGAGAGAAATAGCTGAGTTTGATTTAAACCTTTGCATGAGTTGTCCTTGATGAGGCTGGAATATGGAGGTTGCTACTCTGTTGCTGGTTGAAATTTTTCAGGATGTTCACGTGGAAAATCTGAGATGGAATAGATGATGCTGCCTCTAGTTAACGGAGAGAGGTTTTGGTTCATATTTCTGTTAGGAGTGCCTCAAGTAAATGAGGAGATAATTTTGGGGTGGAATGTCTCCAGTAATTTTTATATTTTGAAAAGGGTAGTCTTGTAACTTTATTAAATTTTGGAGTGCTTGCATAAAAAAGGGAGCCCCAAAATCAGCTCTCAAATGTAAATAGGTAAATTACACTTACAAATACAAATACTATTATTCATCAATAATAAATAACTCTAAAACGATGTTCATATTTTTTTATTACAAAATATACTTAAGGGTACTTAAATATGGGGGTCCTTGAAATTCGTAGTTTTTCTGGGGCCTAAACCGGCCGCATCGCTCGCTTTAGCGCAAGGCCGGCTCTGGCTAAAGTGCCCATTTTTTATTTTGGTTTTGAATCTTTTGATCATCAAATTAAGACACAGAATTGGTTATCTTCGATGAAGGTGAACAAAGCGAAGGTAAACAAAAATGCTCTCCGTGAATTTCTGAGATACTTAGATTATTTTTCTCACATCAATTGATTTTAGCACTTTTAGCTCTTGTGCTAAAAACGGGAATTGCCCGAGAAAATTTTGGGTGCAACGCATCTCAGGTCCAAAACTGTATTGGAGGGTCCAAATTTCTCCATCTCTCTCAAAAATCTAGACCATCCAAATCCGAACACACAAAAAGTCGAGATTTACGCTGGGTACAGAATTGAGGATCCTGTAGTGTGGCACAGCACTACAGGGTTGTAATGAGGCATCCAAGCTGTTGATATGCTTCAACGGCTCGGACTAATTTCATCTCGGCACTTAAACGGTCCAAGTCGTTCATTGTCAAGATGAAATCCGAGCCATTGATTACCAAGATCAATGGTTCGTGTGCCGCACTATCAGATTATAGTGTGGCACTGCATTACAGGATTTCTTAATCCATTGGATACCGGCACGTGGTAGCCAACCGACACCCAAATTTTTCTCCCCATAAATACTCCAATAATAGTTGTCCAAGTACAATCAAGCAATCTCTCTCTCTCTCTCTTGGAGTAGTTATTTGTTGGAAGTGGAACTGAGAGAGAGCGACCAATGGAGAAATCATCGACACTCGAAAACAAACAAACCCTAATCTTCTCCTACGGCACGCTCAAGCGAGGCTTCCCCAACCACAACCTCATGCAACATGTCATCTCGTCCAACGACGCCATCTACCTCGGCAAGTACCTCACCGTCTGGGTACTAAAAATTTACATTCATTGGATCCATTCTGTAATTCTTCATCCGTGATTATCCTGGGTTTTACATCCAATATTCTTCTAGAAAACAAATAAAAGTAGAGACCATTGGGGTTTGTTTGGAAGCTAAGGTAAGGAAAAAAAGAAGAAAGGAATTTAAAGTTGTTAAGAGTAATGCTACGCTTACAGCCTTACACCCTCTGGGTTACATCCTACCCGGATGCCGACACGTGTAAGAGAGAGAGAAAGCCAGGGGGAGAGAGGGAACACGTGTCGAACATCCGGATAGGGTGTAACCCAATGTGTAACCTAGAGGGTGTAAGCGTAACATTAATGTTTAAAGTTTAAGAGGAAAAAGAGGAGAAAAGAACAAAAATAGATTGCCAAGAAAAGAAATGGTAAAGATTTTTCCTTATTTTCTCCTCACTTTCCTTATTCTGTACTGTTCTTTCTTTTCCCTCACTTTTCACAAGTTCCAAACAGGACGTCAACTTGAAAGGCTCAAGCCCAATGGTACATTTAACTTTCTTAAGGCCCATTTCGCATGTGCTGATGGGTAAAGCCTAATGAACCCTACTTGAAGCTGGTACCTTTTTAACTTTTCTTAAGGCCCATTCTGGATTTTCTGAAAGGCTAAGACTAAAAGTTCCCGTGTTTTTGCAAAAGTGCCTATTTTGGTTGGGTGGGTCTATTTGCATCCCGTTTTCGACTTCATACAGCCCGGGCAAATTAAATACCATAATGTTCCTCACAAAAAGACCATTTAGCCCCTCCAATTACTTCATACTAACCCATACCACAAAACTTTTTTCTATTCTTACCACATACCAACCCACTCCACTTCTTTCCCAACCTCCCTTCTTCTTCCTCCTCCTTCATATTCCTCTTCTTCTAGGTCAGTCTTCCACTCCAAAGAAACCCATACATTCCTCCCATTCTCCTCCTCTGCCCCTCATCTCTCATCTCTCTCAATGGAAAATCTTGTTCAATCAATGGAAGGATCTTTTCCCTTACTAGACATGGAAGAAGAGCTCCGAAGAGTAATAGAGCAACTTAAAACTCCAACTCCACCAATGGAGATAGAAATAGAGAACACCCAGGTGTTAGAGGAAAGCATGGAAGTGGAGAGCGAGGTTGGCATCCCGGACATGAAGATTTTCGACTCAAAAATGACCCAAGACGTAACCCATTACTTTTCCGATTTATCTACCGCTGATCGTTTGAAATGGTTACACAGTCCCGAAAATCGTAACAAATTTCGGTAGTTAATATCCGAAATGAGAATCTTAATTCGGTAGTTTGTATTCGAATATTTTGTTCCTTTACGTTTGTTAATATCTGTACTTGGTTTCCAGAGAGCACACATGAAGCAAATATAGATTTTTGCCACCTCACCCCGGATTGTATTTAGCAAAGGGGTTGTATGAAGTCGAAACCGGGATGCAAATAGACCAATCCATTTTGGTTTTGAATATTTTGATGATAGAATTAAGACACGAAATACATATACCTTTGACGAAGGTGAATAAAGCAAAGGTAAACAAAAATGCTCTCCACGGGTTTCTGAGATAGATTATTTTTCTCACATCAACTGATTTTAGCACCTTTAGCTCTCGTGCTAAAAACGGGAATTGCCCGAGAAAATTTTGGGTGCAAATAGGGTACCGTACATGTGGTGCTCGAGAGCACATCTTAGCCGTCTAAAAGTGTTTTGAAGGTTCAGATTTCTCCCTCTCTTTTATTTCTCTCTTTAAAATTCGGACCGTCCAATAAAAATTTAGACAACTAGATGCGCACTGGGTATGGAATTGGGGATTCTGTAGTGCGGCAGTCGTTGATATGCATTCAATGATTCGGATTTCATCTTAGCATTTACACGGTCCGAACCATCTCTTTCCAAGATGAAATCTGAGTTATTAATTACCGAGATCAACAGCTCGTGTACCGCACTAAGTCATTACACAATCCCCGGATCCGCTTGTATAGCCAACAGGCACCCAAGTTTTTCTCCCCTAAACACTAGCACAATCGAAACAATCTCTCTCTTCTGGAGTCGAAACAATCTCTCTCTTCTGGAGTAGTTGTTTGTTGGAGGTGGAAGTGGAAGTGGAACTGAGAGAGAGCGACCAATGGAGAAATCATCGACACTCGAAACCAAACAAACCGTAATCTTCTCCTACGGCACGCTCAAGCGAGGCTTCCCCAACCACAACCTCATGCAACATCTCATCTCGTCAAACGACGCCGTCTACCTCGGCAAGTACCTCACCGTCGACGAATTCCCTCTCGTCTGTGGACCCTACGGAGTCCCCTTCCTCCTCAACCTCCCCGGGCCGGGTCGCCACCGGATCTACGGCGAGCTCTACGGTGTATCGGACCTCGGGCTGGCCCGAATCGACGACCTCGAGGGCATCACCATCGGTCACTACGAGCGCCTCCCCATTCGGCTCGTTGAAGAGAAAAACGACGGCGGAGGAGGAGGGCTGGTGGCGGAGGTGGAGGCGGAGGCGTATTATGCGCACCGGAGTTTTGCGGAGGAGATGTGGCGGAGGAATGGGAAGGTAGGGTTCGGGGAGTATACGGAGGAGAAGGCGAGGGAGTATTTGAGGAGGGATGAGAGGCCCAAGGAGAGGAGTTTTCTAGAGGAAATTCGTTTGTTTGTTGCTTCTTCTTCCTAGGAGGGAAAAGCTTCATCAATATGGTCAATTCTTTATTCTTTAATTTCTTATAATTATGCTTATGAACATACATTTCTTCGTACATTTGAATGTCAACTGTTTCGATATATTTAATTCTTTGGCTTTTCACTGGTCGAATTTTCCTCATTGATGAGATGATGAGGCTGAAATAAAACTTCAATAGGAAAGCTATTGCTCAACCTAGTCCACTGGCCTAAGGAGTCGTTGTTTTACTAATTCAACAACCAGCTTCTGGTGCCGATTAAACTTCACAACCGCAACGCTAACTTTCCTGAGAAGTTAGCCGAACCGCTAGAATTGATCTCCAAAACTCTAAAGACACTCATAGAACAAAACCCAGTTCCGTAGTAGCTCACTGAGATTTTTGCTAACTCTCAATACAACGCTGATAGGAATTTGTAGACTTTGTAGAGTGGAAAAATCTCTCTCAAAGAGTAGATGTACAAATTTTCTCTCAAACTCTCAAATAGATGATATGAACTCGAAGTGTGAAAGTGAATATGCTTTGTCTAACTGTATTGATAGCTCTGAAATCGCTTTGAAATTGCTTGGCATTTCTTCAATCTGCAGCAGCTCCTTTATATAGCCTGAGGAAAAATTTAACGTTGGGCAAAATCTTTGTAGAGCCTGCTTTAAAAATTGAACCGTTGGGCAAAATCTTGGTAGACGGTAGAGATTTGATCTTCATTTAATTGAATATATGAACGTTAGAACCATATATCTTCGCCAAAAGATTTGCAATGTTCATCCGTAATTAATGTTGAATTCCGGAGTTAACGAAGGAAACCACAACTGCCCACTGCCATAGTTTGCTGGAAATGCAAAATGGCACACGTGGTCTTGATATGCATTTGGTCCAGTAGGTAGCAATTCAAGGAGTAATCTCAAGGCCATACTGGGCCAATTAGAATTTAACAAACATAAAATATTTGGAGCATTAACTATAAAAGAAAAATGTGAACATGAATAACTCCAATAGCAGTACGAGACAAAATATATAAAAGGAGTCTATGTGGGAGACGTTAAAATGATATTTGGGCAAATGTCTCTTTTGTACACATGCATTATTTTGGTGCCAAAGGAATTTTTAGAAAATGAAGTTTCTAATGATTGAACATGAATGATTGGATATAAAAAAATGTTTTAACTTTGTTTTTCAGAAATCAATTTTTTGAAATATAATCAAAATCAAATATTTCTAACAAGTTTGATTCTGTGAATGCAGTTTGTGTTTATTGAACATTACGATATTTACATCATCTGTGCTGGGAAATCTTGTTCGACATTATTAATTAGGATGGTTATGAATTCAATTTCGGATCTTTACTGTTTTGGGATATTGAGTTTGATTCTGTGAACGCAGTTTGTGTTGATTGACCATTACTATGAATATTTACATCATCTGTGCTGGCCGCTGGGAAATCTTGTTCAACATTATTAGGCTGGCCAGTGGTGTCCTATGGCGCCATTAACAGTGGTCAGTTCCTGCTTGTGGAAGACCCTTTTAGATCCTTATTATATGAAGCGACATGTTATGATTACTTGCATGATAGAGCAATTTCAATTTGCATCCACATACCCACCTCTCACCCTTTGTTGCATTGCTCACCACTTGCTCTTTTTCACAACGTTGGATTAGCAAGTAGGATCTTCCTTTGTTAGTAGTCTGTTATATTAACCTTTTCTGATTAGGGCAGTGACTAAGTTGTGAATCCCCTTATTGATATATCGTGTCGATGTGGAACCACTACAGTTGAGTAGAACACCACTGTTCTCTAGACTTGCTCTGGCAGATTAATTTCACATGGCACTCTGGATTAGTAAGTATTCTATTGTAATCTCACCTTAGATCAATTTGTGTCAACAGAATGCTTCGGAGCCTTGAGTTCAGCTCTTGCTCTATGAAACAGTTGTGTGGAACAAATTTTTGAGTAGACCATTTGGGGGCCTAGTTATTTTACACCACTACCACTTATTTAAGAGTGGCCTTAGTTTTGTCATGACGGTAATTACTGCAATATCTATACAGAACAACGGTATGGATTGGAAACTCAGTTGCCGACCTGCAGTTGCATCTCCTTAAGCGAAAATTATGGCCGATTCCAAATTGAATTCAATTTTGTGGTTTCTCTTGTTTCTGTTCATGGTCGGCAATCACTTGTAGATTCAGTTATTCACACGGCATTTAAAGTGGCAACTGGGTTTGAGAAGTCTCTCACTAAAATTCAGATTCCAATTTTGGTGAAGTCTCCTGGTGGGTGATGAGTGAATACTGATGAGTCTCTTGCACACACAAGAAGTGTCAAGAGTCTTTGAAGTGTTAAAACTTTATGCAATTCTGCTTCACATAACCTTTCATAGTGTTGACAATGCATCTTCACAGTTCTTGCATTTCTGTTTCTATCACCGCATTTAGAGCATGGCGAAGTCAAATGTCCGTCCTTCTGTATAATAGGTGAATTTCTCTTAACCTATGTTACACGGACCCTGGTACGTGAATCGGATACGGGTGTATATCTAAGTGTTGGGTACCTCAACCCTGAAAATGGAGGATTCGTGTATACATGTCCAAATTTGGACACGGATACGGAGATACACCACCTAATTTTCTATATATTTTTAATACATTTATATACTTAAAACAAACACTAAATTTTTCTTCGCCAAGGAAAAAATATAGTACAGAATGACAATGTCATAACATTCATAAGAATTAACAAGTATAAAAACATAAAGATACGTCATCTAAGTGTGCTAAGAGCCTAAGACAAAGTATACGGCCTAATAAAATTGGGCATACCTTGTAAATTGTATTAACTCTTAACCACTATTAAACTGAACACCTGCTCAATCGTAAGCGCTTTACTTAAGGTCATAGTATCTTTTACTCCATATTAACTGTTGTCCTGTAGTCCTTGCTTATGAACAGGACAGACATAAACAAAAACAAACAATAACAGTACTCATCTAGTTCCCAATCATTGGGGGTATGGGCGGGATGATTGGAGACAGACCTAACCTTTGGCAATACACACAAAGTGGCTGCCCTTAGAATACCACTAAAATAGTGGCCCACCTAAACCTCCAAGAACCGAGGAGCTATAGGGACGTTTTGCTGCAGAACCATGCCCCCAAATCAAAGCCGAAAGGCATCAGGTAGGGCAGACTTAGAGACCCAAATCAATTTTTGTGCTCATTACCATGCTTCCTTCATTCATTGTCCAGAGCATCTCACTAATGAGCACAACATAAACATAGCAAAATTTTGCGGTGTGACCTCCTGATTCAATGGAGTTGAGTGCTTGTAAACTCGTGTGAATGATAGAATCAATGCTTTTACTCCCAGTACATTATCAGTCTCTTCTTCTTGTTTTGTATCGTAGTTCAAACTTGCCTCCATTTTGTGGCAATCAATGTGTTACCATGTTTTTACTGGTTTCTATGGTAGTTACTAAGTACATAACCATATTAAGGATCCATAGGCCATATCCACTGGCGGATCTTGCATAAGAGGGGGCACGCTACCCCCTTAGCTTTTTGTAACTCCAATTGTATACGTCTTTTAAAATCTTTTAATTATCTCCCAGGAATTGAAACTAGTGCTCCTAAAATGTTTTAAGATCACATGGTAAAATGTTCCGAACATGCGCCATGTTTTGAACCTAAAAAGCATGGAAATTGACACTAACGCGATTTTTAAAAGATGAAAACTGGGAGGGTCAATTGTAAAAAGTGAAGAATTTTCAGGGTGAGTAATTAACTTTTGTGCTCATTCTTAAAATTTCAATTGACAACACTTCTATGCTTTGGCGATGAATTTATGAGTTCGTTTTATCTCATTGTTCCCCCTCAAAACAAAATTCCAGATCCACCACTGACCACGTCCAGATCACTATTCGGCATCAAAAGTGAAGCTGCTTAAGCATTCGTAAAATGGAAAATAGCTGTCTAGCAGTTTCTTTTCTCTTTTTCCTGAATCTTCCGAGTTTTTCAATACAATAAAAATTCTTTCGCTTTCCTTTTTCTTATCTATTACCTATATATGTACAATGTAATGGCAACACTGCTTTGTTGGACAGCACCACTACAGATACGATAATGAGTATATCACATAAAGGAGATGGACTAATACCCACATTGAAGGGTGTCAAAGTGTATTGGGATCCAACATTCAAAACAAAATATAATGGGGGACCATCAAAATTCCAAAAGTCAACAGTGAGAGGCCTTGCTGCTGTTCAATTTCATTCGATTTTTCACACTTAGAAAGAAAGATAAAGGTTGGTAAGCTATTGAAAACATTTTCGTAAAAATTTCCAAAATGGGTTTCCCTCGCTTATTTTCGTAACTTGTTGGCAATGAACGCCATTAGTTTCTTTCTGTTGGTATTGAGCAGTTTAGCAACACCAACATTTTGAATTTTTCTGCAAATCAGGTTAATTTTGTTCGTCATAAGTACATTGGGAACACAGTTATTAACCCACGCTGATCGTTGTTGTGGGATTGGAACCCCACTGCAGATTATCGTGGAGGTGCCTTTGCATTGGCACCAGCTGCAAACTAATGTAATGTTATGTATTCATGTTTTGGTACCGAGGCAAAAGGAACAACATACATACATAGAGTTCAAGTTAAGCTAATTCATAGTGGTGTGAAAAGAGTTTGAAAAAGTCTGGGCATCCGTCACCCTTACCTTAATAGGGAAAGAGGTTTTAAGGCCTTTATAAAGCTTGTGCTTAAAATCTGTGGGATACAGCAAAATCACAATAGTGGGTACAGTGGTGAAAAGAAAGGGCATAATTGAGGAGTGTCTAAGCATTGGATCATATTGTGGGGACTTCACAACTTCTCCTTGCATGTGCTTCACCAACTCTGAGAGCACGAACGCGCTTTTGGACCCCTTCAAATGCCCTATAAATACCCAAGAATTTTTATGACTTTGGAGTCAGTGTTGTGGGTTTAAGCACATTCCATCCCATGGCTAAGTACAAAGCTTTCAGCATTGTTATCTTTGTTCTTATAGGGTTAGGCATATGTTCTGCAACTAGATCCTTGTTTTCTCTTGGAGAGGGTGGCTATGGTGCAGGCCATGGCACTGGAGGTGGCGGTGGAGCTGGCTATGGTGGTAATGGTGGTGGAGGATATGGTGGCGGAGGAGGCTCTGGAGGTGGTGGTGGCAGTGGCTATGGAGCTGTAGGCTATGGAGGTGGAGGAGGAAGTGGAAGTGGTGGTGGATATGGTGCTGGGGGAGAACATGGTGCCGTGTTCGGTGGTGGTGGAGGGACTGGTGGCGGAGGAGGCTATGGTTCTGGAGGGGAGCATGGTGCTGGATATGGAAGTGGGGGAGGTGAAGGAGGTGGTGCTGGCTATGGTGCTGGAGGAGAACATGTAGGTGGATATGGCAGTGGTGGAGGTGGAGGAAGTGGCGGCGGTGGCAGTGTAGGGTATGGTGGAGGTGGAGCCCATGGAGGTGGCTATGGAGAAGGAGGTGGCAGTGGTGGAGGTTACGGTGCTGGAGGAGAGCACGGAGGCGGCTATGGTGGTGGTGGTGGAAGCGGAGGCGGTGGTGGAGCAGGCTATGGCGCGGGAGGGGCCGGAGGGAGTGGATATGGTAGTGGCGGTGGTGCTGGCGGTGGCGCAGGAGGAGAACATGCCGGTGGGTATGGCGGTGGTGGTGGAGGCGGTGCTGGTAGTGGAGCTGGCTATGGAGCCGGAGGTGAACACGGGAGCGGGTATGGAGGAGGCAGTGGGAGTGGTGAAGGTGGTGGTCATGGTGGCTACACCCCATGAAAAGTACCTGCTCCCTTTCTCACTCTCCAAGGAGGAGAAATCTTTAAACTTCAGTAGCATCAAGTATAATAAGATATGGTGTGTAATGAGGGAGAAAGCTTATGAGAAGTTGTCTATGTAATTGTTAAAAGGATGCCTCTAAGATTTTGCATCTCCATGTGCTATTGGTCTCCTCTAATTTATGAACTAATCAAAGATCTAATAAAATATGCTTCAAGCATTTTCTTCAATAAGCATGTTTGTTTTAGTGTGTATAGTATGCACTCTTGTTAAAAGCCAGTGAACGAAAATCTCATAACTAAATTTTTTTACCATACCACATACCGCTACTGTTGGCAAAGGTTTGTATTTTTTTAACTGAGAAAAAAAAAATCCTTTGCCAGCGGTATGTGGTACGTTAATCGCTTAACTTTTTCACTTGATATCACTCTTCCATTCGCTTTTATCCCTTACCAGCGATATACTCCTATCTTTGATGTTCATAGTCGAAATGTGCAACCATGTACATTTCTGTTGCACCAAAAGAAGGAAATGTGCAACCCTGTATTGGAAAATACCGAAGACGCCACTAGTAACATTATGAACATAACAAAAACTTCGAAAACTGAGTATATGCCAAGTACTGTTTGTAGATCTAGCTAATTTTTTGTGGCTATCTGGAAGATCGTCGTCATGTGGCACTTTCCTGCACATCCTAATATCATGGGTAAGGCGAACGAGCTCGTCCAAAATCATGACCCTTTATACCATGCAAGCGCTTATCTAGGCCTCATGGCACCTCCCTCCTCCATGGAATCTCCAAAACACATCACTACGGTGCCTTATGATATGCTTAAGGCATCTCTCATTCTCCATACACTTAAATAGGCTCTAATAAGTCCGGCGACTCTCTACAATACCTTACGTCGGGAGCAGGGCCTGGCACTTGCTCGGGGTCTAAGGAGGCACTTGGTTTGGAGGCTAAAGTAAGGGGAATGTCAAAGCTCACCTCTATATATGAAGGGAGCTCCATGATTGGCAATAGAGCTCGCCGACGTCACCCGACATATGACACCTAAGAAGATCTCTATAATATTCCGGCTCACAAGCTAATAAATAGGAGCCTATATCCCATCTACCATTTGGCCATGATACATGCCTCCAAATATCACCGAACTATCTTTAAGAATCCCACGATACAGAACTCCAGTTCTTATCATAACACTCAAACCCGTACTTTGTCGCGCAATAATCAGGATCCTAGGCTGCTGTACAAAGAGGATTTAATGGTTCATTCAACACAACACAACACATTCAATACATACCTACCATAATTGTTCTCTGGTTAATTGCTCTCCACTGCCATCCCCTCTCTCTCTAAGGCTGCCCTAACGTCTCAATAACCTCTGGTGTTCTTAAGCTTTCGTAGCGCCCGCCATATTCCCAGAGGAACACCTCAGGTACTCCTCACTTAATCCAAATGCTTTTTGAAGCAAAATTTCACCCTAAAGAAGTCATCAAGGCTTGTGTTTGGTTTAGTATGATTGATTTTCATTGTCAGGCTTGTGCCAGTATTCTCCTTCCAGTTAAGAAGCATTGCCTTCCCTTGGCCACGTACTGTAGTTTTCTCCATCCCAATTACGGAAGCAAACATTTACCACTCTATCTCCTAATGTCTGATTGTCTTCTGTGTAGAAGCTTGTTGGAGGTCTTCATATTTCTGGTATTACGAGTGCTTTGTTTGAGCAAAATTTTAGGAACGCACCTTGTTCACACCACTCCAGACACAACTGAGTTCAGAAATCAGAATCATTCGATGTATATAGAGGCCCACGTATATTGAACGGTTCTAGATACAGTTGTGTCTAGAGTTGTGTTTTAAAATTGTGTTCCTAGTACTGCTCTCTTTGTTTGTTACTGTAGGCAAACACAAACAAAGTCTTTGACACAACCAACAGTGAACGACTACAGAGCTAATTCTTGACTTCTTGTGCTCTGGAATGTATAAATATTTGAGACTCTGGTTTTTTTGTTTTTTTTTTTTCTGTGGAATTTAGTTGTTGTTTTGAGGCTCTAGGTGAATCGGCTACACGGGACTCATCTACTTTTATTTATTGTTGAATTAAAAATATTAAAAATTGTAATCGCAGGAGACAATGTAGTTTTCTTGTTAATTTTGGCCTAATTGAGCTTGTAAAAAAAAACTTAAATGAATCTAAAAGACTAAGAAAAATGAATGGAGTACCAAGTTTTTTTTTGTTTTTTACCTGAAATTTTAGCTGTTTAGATTTGAAACTCAAAAGCCCAAAAAGTAAGCAAGGTCACAAGACTCGAACTCTCAACCTGGCATGTTGAGGCCCGAACACTGATACACGTTGAAGCAATAAGAAAAATTTTAAGTCAATCACATGGAATACATATTACTTACATCGGCTAAGGGCACTATTTCAACAAAATAAAAATAAAAATTAGTAGCCGTAGGGTTTGCCTTATTGGCTTGAACCTCGGGCGAGGCATGATTATAGGGCCCCTATAATAATGTCTCGCCCAAAGTTCAAGCCAATAAGGCAACCCCAAAGCACGAGCCTCGTATCCATTTCCATACAATCAAAACAGGAGAGCAAGTCAAAATAAAAATCTTACTGGAGTTTAGGACAATTATGCTAGAAATGATAGAGTAACACTTTGTAAAGGTTAACGAGCCTCATTCATGAATTTCCGCCGTACCCATTAAACATACTCCTACCTCATGCTTTACATTTAGGCTGCAGGAGTCAGAAAACTTTGTTCATTATGTAAATATATATTCTGCTCTCCAAAGCATCAGAACTAAAAGAAACCCCGAACTGAACTTGAGAACTGACAAAATAAACAAACCCGGGGCTGCGAAAACCATCTACCTTCATAAACCCCAAGGAGAAAACAAAAAAAGCCTACCGATATTTGCAGATTGTAAGCTTCCTCATGCAAAAGTGTTCGCTATTTCTATTCTGGACAAAACAGAAATATCAAGTGTTCACCAGCTCACCGTCCAGCAGCCACGGCATGCTTATAATTGCCCAAGTTGGCCTTACGGCGACTCCTTAATAGTTTATTGTTTCTCTTTCTTTTACTGTTTGGCGAAACTTCACCCCTCATGGCAGCCAATAATTTAGATTTCCTGTCATTAGGCATGCTTTTCAGTAGCTTACAGGCTTGATTTCTCTCGGAATCGTCCAGATCCTTGACCAGTTCTCTTTTGCAAGGCACCTGTTTCTCTGACATCAGATGACCTCTTGGGATGGAATAAGTCACCACTGAAATTTCAACCCAATCCGTAGTGTTAGTTCTCCTAACCAATATTAAGAAAAATTTATTTACTACCCAATGAAATAAATAAATAGTTCACCTGGATCCTCTTCTGCATATATATCTGGGCTAGATGATCTGGGGGGAGTCAAAAGAGCAATATTGGCACTCTTCTCAATTTCATTGAAATTGTGGTTGCGGGTATAATCTCTAATAGCAGGTGAGGAAATTTTTTCCTCGGCGCCACATGACGTTCCCCAAGAAGAATTCTCTGTCCCCTGCGGCACTGGAATCAAGAACGTTTTCTCAGGGTTGCATGACGTTCCCGTAGAAAAATTATCTGTCCCCTGTGGCACTGGAGTCGAGAACGTATGAGAAACATCTTTACCCTTGCTAACTTGAACATTGTTATGCATGCCTCCATTAATAAAATCAAAATGAATGCCAAACCCATCCTCGCTAGTTTCATTGGCTTCACAACTAGTCTTGTTCGACACATTAGGGGATGATATACTTATGTGGTCCATGTTATCTAAAACCGAATTGGGTGAATTGTTGGGTATGTATGGATCCAAGGATGCCTTCTGTGTTTCCATGAGAGTTGAAAACCAGGGTGTGCCCTGCTTTGCATAAAATAGAATGTAGGCTTCCTGAGAAAGCACATAATCCTCTCGGACTCTCGTAACCTACAAGATGCCAATGTGCTGTCAATTTACACCAAATAAATAAGAATAACAGTTCAACACTCCGATCATACGGTAACAAATGCAAACATAATGCATTCTGAATGTAAGAGGGAGAATCTTGATTTCCCTACATATGATATGCAAAAAGCACTCCAAGAAACATATGCAAGCGCAGGAAGTATTACCTTTGAGTCATCAAACCTGTACCATGAGTCTGAGCCAGAACGAATGAAGCAATAGTAATGCCCAGAAGTTGATGAGAATCCTGTATGCACCACAATTGCATACAGATAATACTTCAACTCCACCTATCAGGTCCGAAAATAAAGAGAAGTTTAGTACCTTTTCGAGTAACAAGCCCAAATTGAGATGATACAGAAAATGCATCACCTTTTACAAACTCCAAAGCAAAACTTGAACCCACCGCTCTTAAGTGTCTTACCACTTAGACCACCAAAACCAAACTTACTACTGTGCACCAAATATAGGATAACTAACTTAATAAAAATATATCAGCAGAAAAAAGTTTCTTGAATCTTATCACCATTTATCTGTACGATTACCTAATGATTAATCAGACGGTTGCATGATGTTCATGTTTTGGCAGATGTCGCAAACAATGCCTTTGAAAAAAGTGAAAAACAGCTTATCCATTCATCCCATATACTTACATCATCATTGTAACTGCCGTCAATGTAGGGCAGCAAGTCTAGCTCCAGTGGGAACTCCACATGCTTGTCAATCTTCTCAACGTAGGAGCCATAATTCTTGAATCTCTTCAGGTGGAATGCAGCAACTGAAGGAGCCCGGTCCAACATAAGTTGTTTCTCTAATGACACTTCTTCTTTACAATTCTCACAAGTAAACTTTGTCTCTGAGTCTTCAATCTTTTCAACCTTGGTGAAAGATTCTAGAGCACTAGGAAGACTACTTACATTCTCAATCTCCAAACTCAAGTCAATCAAAGGCTCGTAAGTGTCAGAACAGTGACCACAATTGCAACACTGAAGCTGGAATTCCAAAACAAAAGCAATCAACAATTAATAAACACTATTGTTCGTTGACTCTATCCACGTTGGTGTATATATTTGCTCCATAGTTAACCACAATGTTTGATATTGAGAAGATAGAAGGAGAAGCAAAGATCACTTCCAAAATTCAAACCTTGCTAATTAGACGGCCACCAAAAACCCGCTTGACCAAGTTCTCATCCTCTGAAGAAGAAAACGTATCCTTTGTCTTAGAATAAGTACAACAGCTCTCAAGTCTATCTAATAAGCATTGCAGGAATTCATGAGCATCTTCCTGCTGGAATCTTCGGAAATCAGATGAAATATCTGTTATTTAGGTTAAAAATCACAATGGCGGATAAGCTTTTAAAGCAGTCAAAGTTAGAGGAAGATACGAGCGAGCTGAACAAGATAATGCAGCCAACCGAAACAAATCAACCAGAAACCCAGATTACTTCATTTTACATTGCTCCCAAAACCATAATGTTTCATAGATATTGAAAAAAAGTGCAGCGAATTCAACAAAATCCCATAAAAGCCCATTTAATAATTGATAATCATAGCTGCAGTAGTCCGTTTCAAAAAAAAAAAAAAAAAAATCCTAGCTGTATAGTAAATACCACAGTAGAAAAGGATACAGCTCAAATTGTCAAAAAGCTTCCAAGGGGAGATAACGCTGCCTGTGGAAGCTAGTGAAAGTTCCATGAGGCTACGAAGCGCACAAAGTACACAGAACCCTTCAGTTTCACCTGCAAAATTCCACTTCCAAAATTAGAATTCAATGAACAGAAGATGTAACAAACGCAATATCACCCCACTAATTATTGACATTTAACAACATAAGCAAATCCAAAAAGGACTAAATCCTAAATAGGATGAAGTAAGCAAAACTGAGTGTTAGAATCTTACGGTCACAAGGGCTTGGGTGATTGTATGACATGAGACCCTGAACAAGGGGCGCCGTGTGTGTAAAACATTGCAAGATTGCATTAAGAAAGCAAGTGTTTCCTAGATTTGCAAGCCCTGCACCCTACAAAATGACAAAACAAAATACATTGCGGCACCCAAATGTTATGAAAGAAAAAACGATTCTATACCCGCAAACATTTAAGAAAGATTAAACAATCAAACGACAGAACAGAACACAAGATATATGTAGTTCATCAATATGCTGAAGAGTAATCAACTATACTAATGCGGATTACAAATCTCAACTCTCACACAACCTCCATATATACTAGAAACCCTATCCAAAATACAGTGCATGTGCCTATTTCTCTCCTTTATTCTTCACGTATTATTTCAACACCCAACTCAATATATGATGAACATCTTCAAGTCCAAATAACTCATAGTTGAACAACCAAAACAAAAGTCCAAGCAATGCTCGCCCTCATAATGGTACAAACATCATTTTGACGAAAATGAATCATCTCGCAAAATATTATTACCCATCTAACTTTTTTGAGATCGATTAATGCTCTAATGATTATTTGGTTACGTACATTGAAAAGTATGCATTTGCCACCACTGAAAGCTATTACATAACGGTTTCACAGTGTTGTTTGTTGACAACAGCTGTCGTGTAAAAAGTAAAGCCTTTTTACCTTTGTATTCGTTCGCCGAATCTTGTTCAGTTCAATCTATGTAATATTATGTATTTTATACTTTTATTCAACAATCTTTTCGCCTTTGATATTTTTGAGTCATTTTTTTGTGAATTATTGGTAGGTCTCAACAAGAGAACTAATAAAAATAATATATATATATATAAACCAAACTAAAAATAACTTGATTAAAGAGGAAAATAATTCAAAAATTCTGTCTGATTTGGATTATTTTTATTTTTAGTGAATTTTTTAAGATTTTAATTATACTTTTTTACTCCATTTTCTAGATGACGAACCAATAATCCACACATAATTAACGCACAACTAAAAGAAGAAAAACTATTCTGAATAAAAAAAATCCAACGGAATTATTTAGGCCAAAGCTAGAGTAATTTTTGAACACCCTCCTATAAATCCATAGAGCGGCTACTACAAAGGCAATACTCATTAGAACACCAAATCCAAAAGGTGAGAATTGACAAGATTAAACTAAAATTCACTTCACAAATAGATTTAGACCAACTACGTACCACCATAGCCAGCTTAAGTTCATCGCCGGCAGCCAGTGAGACCGAAACCAAGGGCTTGGGTTCAGTTTCTTCCTGAAAAGCAAACGGGTCGGACAAATCCAACTCAAACAGCTTATCATCAGTAGTACCTTCTGAAAGCCACGTTTCAGACCAATCATAGTTCGGCTTGGCGTCTATTTTCGATGCCCAATCGGGCCAGCCCGAGTCCGATTTCCCCGTCCCTTTCGCAGAGCTCCACGGCGTCGACGACCAATGAGAAGAATACGAGAATGCCTTAACAGAAGTCAATGGCGGCGACGATCGTAATGCGTCTTTTTCTCCCTCCGGAGCGTCGTAATCGAAAGTTTCGTCGCGCGTGGGCGAGAGGGAAGTGGAATTGAGCAGATTGTCTAGGGTTTGTAAAGGAGGAGGTGGGGGAAGTGAAGAGGTGATTAGGGTTTTCTCGGAATCACCTGTATCGGAAGGTGGAGAGTCGAAATCGTGGGTAGCCATTGGTATGCAGAGAGAGAGAGAGAGAGAGAGAGAGGGGAATTGAGTTTTGAAAACTAGGGTTTTGGAAATGGAAAGTTGAGATTTCGAATGGGAAATGGGGTAAGACTACGGTTTTGAAAAAGGAGGGAAAGTGATACCGGGAATTCTGGATTTTCACCTCCTACCCCAAAAATTGAAAATTGGAAAATACAGAGAGGAGGGAGGGAGAAAGAGCGATTTTAATTGGGCATTCCCATTTCTTGAACCCACCGTGGAAAACGTACACAAAAAAATTTACTCTGGATATTGAGCGCGATGACATATTGATGCTATGACAGTTATGGGTGATTTTGGCACTCCACTTTTACTGATCACGCTCCTTTGTTTTGGGTTCTTTGTGTGTAAAATTATCAAAACACCATTCGCTTTTCAATAGTTCTTTTTTAGCAAAGTTTAAGGACATTGTGGTAATTTGGCACACTAAAAACAAAAAGGGGGAGTGTGGTTAGTAAAAAGGAGAGTGCGAAAATTACTAGTACCTTCGATTTATGGATAGTTTCTCATTTTGTTAAAAATGCTAAAAATAGAAAGCATATCCTTAATTCAGAACAACTTGTAATTTGAGATGTTTTATTCATTACCTCATTGAGAGCCACCGCTCTTCCCTTCCAATCTCCGGTCGTCGATCTCCAACCACCCTCTCTATGCTGTGGCGGCAGCGCTCTGTCACCACCATCTTTGTGTAACTATCATGATGATGTCGAGAGAGAGAGGAAAAGTGATTTTAGGGTTCTTTGAAAATACCATTGGAGAGAGAGAGAGAGAGAGGAATCACATTTATGGTATTGATTTGAAAAAGAGAATAAGAAATAAGGTGAGATTGAAATACTTAAAATAGGAACAGTTTTATTTGATAAAATCCATAATTAAAATAGGAAATAAATCAAAACTGAATGTGATTGAAATACCGGATTTTGTGGACGAAAATACTTAATAGGGGCATAATGGTTCAATTATCCATTTACCATTTACAGGATGAAATTATAAGTATTCAAATCTCATACGATGGAATTACAATAATCTTTTTTATACAGGTTCTTGAAATTGGAAGCAGAAGTGCTGAATGATTGACGTGGTTCTATGGACACTTCAGTTCGTGTTCGTTGCAACTCAGTGGAGCAATGAGAATGCAGTTAACATAATTTTATCATTGTAAATTTGACAGCAGCTATGTTTTATTGTGATAAAATTCCGATTGGGGATTGAATTACCTGGGAGGACACTTTCTTTTAGGGTGGATTTGTGTCAATCAGCTTCATGTGGAATTCTCCAAAAGCAAATTAGCATAATTAAAAAGATCATTATGATTTTATTCTATGAAATTTGAATACTTATAATTTCATCCTGTAAATGGATAATTGGACCATTGTACCCCTATTAAGTATTTTCGTCCACAAAATCCGGTATTTCAATCACATTCAGTTTTGATTTATTTCCTATTTTAATTATGGATTTACCAAATAAAATTGTTTCTATTTTAAGTATTTCAATCTCACCTTATTTCTTATTCTCTTTTTCAAATCAATACCATAAATGTAATCTCTCTCCCCCTCTCTCTCTCTCTCTCTCTCTCCAATGGTATTTTCAAAGAACCCTAAAATCACTTTTCCTCTCTCTCTACATCATGATAGTTACACAAAGATGGTGGTGACAGAGCGCTACCGCCACCGCATAGAGAGGGTGGTTGGAGATCGACGACCGGAGATTGGAAGGGAAGAGCGGTGGCTTCGCTCCCCTTTTTACTAACCACACTCCCCCCTTTTGTTTTTAGTGTGCGAAATTACCACAATGTCCTCAAGCTTTGTTAAAAAAGGAACTATTGAAAAGCGAAATGGTGTTTTGATAACTTCACACACAAAAAACCCCAAAAAAAGGAGCGTGATCAGTAAAAGTGGAGCGCCAAAATCACCCATAACTGTCATAGCATCAATGTCATCGTGCTCAATATCCAGAGTAAATTTTTTTGTGTACGTTTTCCATTCAAGAAATGGGAATGCCCAATTTAAAATCGCTCTTTCTCCCTCCCTCCTCTCTGTATTTTACAATTTTCAATTTTTGGGCTAGAAGGTGAAAATCCAGAATCCCCGGCATCACTTTCCCTCTCTTTTCAAAACTGTAGTCTTACCCCATTTCTCGTAGTCTTAAGTTAACTAAGCAATCAATTAATCTCATTTATTGACTGGTCCTACAAATAAAATAAAAATAAAGGGCAACCAACCAGTTTTAAAACTTGTATATGATGTACTAAAATGGTTTTTTTTTTTTTTTCCAGCAACATAAACTAAATTTTAAGAAAATCGCTTCAATAGAAGGAGCTACAAATTGGAGTAACTCATGAAGTTGGGACCTTATAGTTAAAACCATGTAAACAGAAACTGTTTTACGCACGGTAAATAATTTTTCCTCTCTTTTTACCCCTCCCTTCTAGACTCCCAATGGAAACCAGTAGTAACGAGGCAATATAAACAATTCACTTTGTGAGCACAAAAACATATTACCCATACGGTTTTTCCATCTCAATGAAATGTTCTTCCTTTAGTCTGAAACATTAAAATATCTAAGATTTTCGATGAAAATATCATGCGTAAAAATTCATAATATCGAAAGAAGAAAGATCTATGGACGTAAATTCTTTTTCTTGGCAAACATAAACTTAATCCAAAGAAACCAAACCTAAATTCTTCCGAATATCCAAAATTTCTCTTTTGGAAGGAAAAATAGAAAACCACATGTTGCTTGTTCCAACCCTCTCGCTCGGAAAAGAAACTGTTTTTGTGAACGCTCTTGCCAAACAACCAAACTAATACTAAAAGCATCAATTAAGAGAAAATACAAAATTCAATACCTTCAGCAATGTCGTCATGACTTTCAAGTATCGGATACAACGGGAATTTAATCTTTTTTAAACAGCGCGAAGCATTAATCTTCTTGTTTTTTTTTTCCTTTTAAATAATACGTCTTAGACTCTGAACGCAAATCAACACGGCACCCATAAGTTCTCCAATTTTTTACAGAAAAATCCTAACATATCTTCTCTTAGATTGTTGGAAATAATAGTTAGAATTTCTATATACATATATAAGAGAGATTAGGAAAACTTATGTTGATTGAGGCACGCGTAAAGCGTTCTCCTAAGAGAAGATATGTCCTCGTCTGCACCGAGTTGTGTGATATCCCACTCCCAAGATACAACAATCATCCACGGAAGCTTTGTGTGCAGCTAAAGCTTTCCACACGAATCAAGAATCGCCTGTATGCTCAAAATAATAAAACCTATATCTCAATATATATGTGTACTACATATAGCTTATAGGTTTGATAAAATATTTTCTGTAAGAACACTCTTTTCATCTTGTGGCCTAGCCACCTTTATATAGGCAAACTAACCTCATTGCAATTAACTATTGCATAATAGCACTTAAATACAAAATATAATATTAGGGAGTTACTAGTATTAATATCCAATAACAACCAATTTATTTAGCAAATATAATTAGACACAATAACGTGCTTTAAAGAGATTTTTAAAAGCTTTTTTCCAACAGAAACGCCATTTTAGGAAGTTTTGATTTCTTATTTTATATTTTCATTTTTCCTACACATGAAAAGAGGAAAAATTATCCATACTATTTTAACCAATTCCATCATTTTTTCGCAGCGTTTTACTGTGTATGTGCGTATGGTTAATTTCTTTCGGTTCGAGATAATTTATGTTTACTATGCAATAATTTCTTATCTTCTACTAGTACATATTATATTATGGCATGCGCAAATAATGGAAGAAATACTTGTCTTACATAGTTTTTCTTAATTAAAAAGAATAATGCGAACGTATTAGTGAGATCAAAGGACCAATAATGGCTAAAAAGGGTAGTAATTCATATAAGGAGAAACACTCGTACTCGTAGCAACATTGTCAAATAATAACTCATAATTTTCACACTATACTCCAAAACCCGTATGTTGCAAAATCTATTCCGCACAAATCTTCCAAATATTATACCTTTGAAAATCTATTTTGTCCATAATCCAAAATTCACAATTCACAATCCAAACGCAAATTGCAAAATAAAATATGCTCACAAACCACTGGAGTCGTAGTTAGCCAGCATTGTGGAAACAAAAAGCCAAAAAAATAATTTGCCCTACTTCAAGTAGTGCAGTCATATACGAAAGCAGGGACTAGGGGTGTCAAACGTGCGTGCCGTGCCGTGCCATTCAACTTCCGTGCCAACCGTGCTTCGTGCCGTGTCGTGCCGTGCCTATTTACTTCATCGTGCCGTGCCAACCGTGCTATGTGCCGTGCCGTGCCCATTTACTTCATCGTGCCATGGCGTGCCGCGCCATGGCGTGCTACGTGCCGTGCCGTGCCATGCCCGATTAGTTAATCGTGTCGTGCCGTGCCGTTGACTTAATCGTGTCGTGCCGTGTCGTGCTGTTCCTTTTTTTTTATCGTGCCGTGCCGTGCCTTTTTGTTGTGCCGTGCAGTGCCTTTTTTGTCGCGTCGTGCCGTGCCTTATTCGTGCCGTGTCGTGCGTTTTTTTAATCGTGCCGTGCGTTTTTTTAGTCGTGCCGTGCCGACGCCGTGCCTTCTTATCGTGTTATAGTTTGGATGACTCACCACTTATAAATTCGGATAATTTTTTTCAAATAGTTGAAGTACTTTTTTATTTATTAACTACATGCGTCAGTGCATTACTACATTGTGGTCTACCTTCAACAAATTCCAGTTTGTTAGCTCTCATAATTACCTTCAACAAATTATAGTATATAGCAATCTGAGTGGTTAATGTTTTATTCAAGGCATTTCTACGACATGGGTTGCCTTCCACACAGGAGAAGCTGTTGGCACTTATGAATAAGGTATGTTCAATATCCCACAAGCACTGGACTAGTGTGTGGAAACAAAAACAAGTGACCAAAGCAAGACCTAAATCATTCAAAAAAAAACCTCTTCTACAACACGCTAGTACATTTCCAAAAAAAAAATATATACTTTATGTCAACAATCAAAAAGTCCATTTATATGATCTTTTGGGTAAAAATTCAAAGCAGAATTTTTGTGGCTTATCCTCTTTGTCACAACCATATACTATGCTTTACAATTTATCGGAAACCCAAGTTCTTAATTTATCTAAATTAACATCTAGTCTTCAATACCACGAAACATCTTTTTTTTTCAAGACTTCAATGAAAGATTATTTTGGAACAGAAGGAAAAATTCTTTCTGAATTAGGTCATTCTATTTACGTACTAATGAGAGTGGGGCGCATTCAATTCTTTCTATGCAACATTATACATCTAAAATTTCTTAGATAATTTCTAATTGAATTATCCAATCAACTTTTCCAATTTAACTTTTTGACCCAGGCGGCAACGAATGTGGGCAGGATAGTACTGAATGCTTTGGCTATTGAGCACTTCATTCTCCGTCATCCATCTGACTCCAAACAAGTGAGTGTACATAAATTGAACTAGTAAATCCATCTTTCTATGCACCAAGATCCAGCATTTTAATGGCAGTTGACAACTTTGGACACCTCTTGCACTTTTGTGCGGTTCTAAAGATACTAAAATCTCAGAATACACAGAACAAATAGTTCACCAATATCAAACTTGCTGTTCTCTGAATATCTTACTCTCCGGCATACCTCTCCTTTTTTTAATAGTGCAGTGTGTACAAGTAAACCAGCAGGTTTTCTTCCAGTGACTGAGATTCTGAGAGTCTCAGTGTCAACATTAGAAACAACTAATTAGTTCCGTATAGCCACATATAAGTGCATGTCAGTAAACATTCTCAGATTATGTTACTTCCTAAGTGAACTATCATTCGTTTGTAATACGATATCTAGGGCTTTAAATACCAGAGTCACCATACTTCCATGCTGTAGATTCTAATTCTAATTTTATTCACAAATATGCATGGGCCAAAACAGGAGTACTAAATATTGAGAATAAGGTCAAACCACCCAACACACAACACGCAAAGAATAATCAAGAGCAGAAAACAAGAAAGCAAGAGAGACAGAGATTTTACGTAGTTCCCGAACATAATGTTGAGTAAATCCACTGCTCACACCAGTTTCTACTATGTATCTAATGAAGAAAGAGTACACATTACATTGGCAGCTGCAAATAACAAGTATTTATAATCTAAGGTTTACATCACCAACTAAAGTACTCTCAGCGAACCCTCAGGTAAGCGCGACCCAAGTAAAATTAATTTGTTGAGCTAGTTAAAGTTTGATGATTTGGAGCCCCACCTGGTCGCTGAATCGCTGATGAACTGTAGGAGTATAAAAGGAAACCAATTCTCAGAACTTCGTTCGATACGATTTGATACAATAATAAAATTCAGACACAGAAATAATGACCTGAGCAACTGTCTCCTCAAATTCAGAGGGTTCCGCATCCTTGTCCTTGTAGCAGTGCACAGTGCATCCTCCATTCCACAGTAGCAGTAGCAAATAGCAAAACCCGAGATTTTCAAAAAAAGACTGGACTTAAGTAGATTCAAATGAGCCTTTGTTTATAAAATGGGCTCAGACATTACTTAAGGGTACCCACTGACTGCAAGTTAGATTGCCCCGCCAAGGTAATTACCGCGATAGCTTGAAATGAACATTATAAATTATTCATCATTGCCCTTTAGTAAGAGGAAACATAAGCAACTTGTGCTAAGCAAGAGGCTATAAGTTGCTACAAACAAGTATTTACAGACACCAAGGATTGCCTCCATCCATTGGAGACACAACAAAAGTTGTGATATCATGAAGCACCAAGGAATGCCTCCTTCCATTGGAGACAATAGCAAAATAAAGACATTAAATCAGACATCCAAGGAATGCCTCCTTCCATTGGAGACAAAGCAACATAAAGCAATTCAGGCAAAATAAAGACATTAAATCAGACATCCAAGGAATGCCTCCTTCCATTGGAGACAAAGCAACATAAAGCAATTCAGGCTATAAAAACACCTGCACACAATGGTTCCAGCAAGGATCACAAGATCAATAGATAATTGGCTTAAATAAGTATCATCATAGCGAGTTACCAAGGCCTCAGTAGTCCATCATAGGCTAAATAGGTATATTATCAAAATGGCTCAGCAAGCATCATTGCCAAAAGGCTCATAATTGATAATCGGCTCAGGTATGTTTCATCATAGCCAAAA
>JAXBDA010004109.1:0-30643 GCA_036023075.1 Gaultheria prostrata | reverse complement strand
AAGTAACGGCAAGGGGGTATCTTGATATTGTCAGCAAAAGCAGGGGAGGTCAGTGTCATTTCAGAAACCTCAGGGGAGGTATGTGTTTGTGTCAGAAATCTCAGGGGAGGTTACTGATAATTACCCTTTTCGTTTTTTCTTAAAGTGTTGCAATAGTTAAAAAATGTTAAAAGTAATTGATGTATTGCGAGGAGATTCGTGTTTAGTCATTTTAGAGCTTTCATATAGCCAATTAAGGTGGTTTTCCAATGGATTTTATGAAGATTTGATAAAATCATACCCTTGATTTTATCCATTCTGCAAAAAATTTCATAAAATCTCTCATTTTTACATTAAAAAAAGAGCAAAAATGGGAGATTTTATGGAATCTTTTGCAGAATGGATAAAATCAAGGGTATGATTTTATCAAATTTTCATAAAATCCATTGGAGAACAACCCCTAAATTATTTTGAAGAATTAGACCTTAATGCATGTGGTTAGTCGCAAGAACAGTTGGGGTAAAGCTCACTTATTAGAGCAGTGAATTCCATGATGTTAATTTATTCCGTTGAAAAAACAAGAAAAGTTGACTATGAAATGTTGTTGCCCCACCTGTGGCCCCTCAAGCTAATCGGAACTAATCTTTTATTAGAACTCCACGAGAACAACAATCGTGCTTAAATTCATGTCGGTCTTATATCAATCAACAGTTTATTGCAATACAGTAGTTTTTTCTAAGGGCCGGGGTGTTACATTAATTTGGCTTTTTTATTTTTTGGCATTTTAATGTGAGAGTTTGAAAAATGCGCTGGTTCTTTGAGTAATGTATTGTAAAGAGATGACTTGTTTCGAAAAATGCAATAAATTGGCTTTTGGCTTTTTGAGTTAGTGGAGTGGGGCCTAAGTAATGTGACAAATAATTTGTTTTAAGACAAATATATCTGAAATAGAATAGTGGCTGTCCAATAATCGCATTAATCGAGATGAGCGAAAACTGGCTTAGATATTCAGTCGTTAAAGAAAAAAAGGAGTACTACTCAGGGCCGCAATCTAGATGATCGAAAAGAGCAGACGAATTAATGGGTTGTTGTAAGGACCAGGAGGATATGTTTCGACGAATAAAATCAGACCAGGAAACGACCTGCATGCGTCTCATGACCCTTCTTGTTGACTTTTAAGCCCAGGGAGAGAGAGAGAGAGGCGGAGGAAGTTTGATTAAAAAACATGAGAACTTTTTCATAAATCTCTCCCCGAGAATGAAATGTGTCGGTGTGATTATTTTTTTTTTGAACAGAGTGTCGGTGTGATTCACCTGGTCATTTATACAGCAGATGAATCACACCGATACTTTTTCATTTCGAGGGAGATTTATGAGAGAGTTTTCATGTTCAATACACTTTTCGAGAGAGCTGGGTAGGCAGGATGTTCAAAAGTAAAAATTTCAGGTTGATTAGTTGAGGTGGGAAATAATACTAGTAGTAATTTAAGCAAGTGAGGTGCTTTTCAAAGATGGATGATGAATCCTCAAACAGTAGTGTCACGTGAGAGAGAGGACAACGATAGTAGCAAATGGTGCGTTGTTGTTTGGTTGGAGGAAAAAGGCAACAAGAATAAGGAGAGAGAGAGAGAGAGAGAGAGAGAGAGAGAGAGAGAGAGAGGTGGTGTGGATTTTTGTTGGCATTTTTTCAGTTTCAAGACATGAATCATTAGGCCGACGACGAAGGTTCATGATGTGATGCTGGAGTGGGTCTCTCTTTCCAATGGAGAAAACCCAGAAGTTTCCGACTTTCGAACATCAATCACAATGGGAATGTCACAACTTTTGTTATTTTTGTCAATTTTGATCCTCCAAAGACATGGTCCCAACGCGATGAAAAATTTCAATGCAACGGGTATTTGTAACGCTCATCTCCGGTCGTACCTAAAGCCTTAGCTTTTTCCTAGCGGATCCCAACCCTGGATAAAAAATGAGATTTATATTTGTAACGCTCATTGCATCCATATTGTATCCACTACGATTGAAATAATACATCAAATATAAACTTACGGTGTGAGGAACCCAACATAATTGTCCCACCTCGGTGGGGAATTGAAAGTTAAAAAGGATCTATAACGAATTACAAACAACTAATGTATATAACTTGAAATTAATCTTTTAAGTCACGTGATTAACTAAGAGTAAACTCTGTTGGTGCGGATCGTTACACCCTAGTGATGAAAGTTCGTATGACGTGATAGTTTTTGCAATATTTTCGTTCAAAGGGTGGGTCGTATATCTCAAATAGGTCTAAAGAATACCGTATATCTGAAGTACGTCTAAAGAATACGTAGTTACAACTTACAAATACAATACTACTAAAATGCACCCAAAATGAATTCAGCATGCAAGAGATCGATCCACAGCTAATGCATTCCCTTAATTGGACGTTCAAACGGATACTTCCAGTGAGCAAAAAAAAGTGGGTAACACGTTCAAAAGAGTGTCCAAATTATTTGTGATCCAACAAAAGGGATTACATACATTAACTAAATAGCCAAGCGCAATAATAAAAATTCGTGTAGGAATTCTTTCTCAGAGCATACGGAGGCCACAAAATTGTTTCCCCAGAAAACTCAGAGATCGGAATCTTTATTCACAAAAATGTTTAATCTACTACATAACATAAGAAGCATTCAACCGAACCAGCCCAACAAGAAGGAAATGGAATTTATTCTGTAACCAAAATCACTTATTGGCAAAACTATTTGTGCCAGACTGCATATCTGTGGCCACAGGACGCCAGGGTCCACTCCCTGCCAGCGGGGCACCATGAACCATCGCCGATCTTCATGCAAACTTTCTCCCCAATAATTGCAGAGTAGAGATTTGGCTGGGCTTCAAGAATCCTGATCGACGATCGGCTGTGGATGTCTTGACGCTTTCGAATGTCCATCTGCACATTTAATCAGGAGAATCTTACAGCAGCTCGAGCAAGGCCAATTCAGCGAATCGGAGTAGAAGTGTTCATAACCTTACCAGCTTTGCTATTTGGTCGTGAATGGCGTTGCCCCAATCATAGAAATGGTCATAAAAAACGGTTGGTATCCCTGGATGCGTGAGTATATATGCATAGCCCTGGATAGTGAAGGCAATGTCGGGAATCAGGAATCCAAATTGAGTAATGAAGAACCAAAAGGAAAAACGAAAACAAACATTGTACATGTAGATGCATTCAGTAGTTGTAAAATACACAAGCGGTGCCTATCCGAAGGGGATGATGCTTGTTCATCACTGGGTAACATTATTGATATGGTCATACAACTTTGAACTCTCTTATGGGTAAACTATACAGCTAAAGAAGTCTGGCTCATTGATCTGGAAAAAGCAAATCACAACAAATTTCTCTACCCTAGATTGTGACAAATTTCCAAAATCAAGCACTCCTTGTGATACCAGCACCTCAAAATATCTCCTTGTTCACTTTGAGCCGTGCCAGACGAACGGTGGACCACCATTTCAAGACCGTTAACCAGAACCCATATAGACTAGATTGTAACAATTATGACCTAAGCTTTTTCTTTATCTTTAATGGCATCAAATTTTAATTTAATGTGAAAAATGTCATCTTGACATCATGATGCTGGGTGCTGACAACATACTTAGAATGGAAAGACGTTAAAAAAGTTCTGAAGAAATATCATTTCAAGCAATTTCCAATGCCAACATTTTTCATTCTCATTTACTATAACTGTTGCTTCATCAAACAAACAAATGTTACAGGTTCCAGGGCAACCAACAAGTAGACAAATTATGATCACCCAAAAAAAAATACAGAAATTAAAATACCTCCATAACATGATGTGAAGGAAAAGGCCAATGAGCCTGCAAGGGTGGAACAAACGTGATTTAGTAGCGACTTTCATTAAGGATCATAAGCTTGCTTCTAGAACAATAGCAAACAACAAAAAAACAAATTTCGCTACTCAAAATTGTCATGGAAAAGTTGACTGGACAGATGTCCCTGTTATCTGATTTTTATCAAGCCATTGATTCCAATACAATCAACCTTTCACAAAAAAGAAGTCAATAAATTTAAGGGGGAGATTTCCCTGTCTCAAAGGATTAGCTAATAACAGCCAAATAATGTTCCTGTCTCAAAAGCTTAGCTAGTAACAGCGAAATGATACTGAAAGATGTTTACCTCTTTTCCAAAAAAAAAAAAAAAGAGGAATGAAAATTCATACCTGTGTTCATGTGTTCATGCAGTGTATCATGGTTATCTATAAATAAATAATACTGAAAGATGTTTACCTCTTTTAGGAAAAAAAAAGAAAAAGATTGTTTACCTGTGTTGAGCCTGTATCATGGTTATCGAGGAAAGTGACGGCCCTTGAAGGCCACCATCCCATCAGTCCTGGTGGATTCCCTTGAGCATCACGGAGGCGCCAGAGCTCTCCCTTTACAGCTTCCTGAGTAGTTACATATTAAAAAATGATAGAAAAAGGATGAATTTCAGTTAAAGAAAATAGATTCCTCTCTGGAAAGAAGATAGATTCTATCTGAACAAACTGCCTCAGGAAAGCACCTGAAGAATTCCCTTAGTTGTGAAGTCAAATGCAGTAGAAAGCTGCCCAGTGCCGTCAATCCAATTGATAATACGTTGCCTATGACTATCTGCATGTGGAATAAATGACCATGAAAGAACTGATATAATCTTGTGCATGCGTGTTTCTTCCTGATGAAATGTTCATGAGAAGTTACAATTAATAGTCTGCCTTGATAATAAAATACGAGTATTCAACCAAACGAATTCACTGCAGGAAAACAAACAAAACAGAATAAAGCGAAAAAACACATCAATTCTTTCTGATTAGAAGACAATGAGGATGCTTCTAATCGACACGGGTAGTCTTGATATCGGGAATTAGTAGAGACAAAGCAAAACAAATGTCAAAGCACTAAGTTGAAGTTCAGCTTAATATTTTGGTAACATTTTTGCTATCCATTCGATTGTGCATAATAGAAGAAAAATACCTTGGTTGTAGTCCAAGTGGTGACCATTGTAATTGCAAGAATCCCAATATTCTCCAACAGAAAATACGGGCTTCACACCTTCAATGTATTCCTTCACATATTGTGCGGAATAACTAAAAGAAAATTGACAATAATAAGTTGCAAACGAAAACCATAAGAGGAGAGTAGTAGCAAATAGAAAGAATAGGGACTTTTTCTCAGTACTAGGTAGAAGCACCAAATGACAAGTACGACAACATGATTAACATCTAAGACAGCTGCTTCATGAGAATATTGCCCAAACTTATGGGCCGTGGCTTTACTCAATATTCAGTGTGTCCACCTAGAAGCACCAGGATTATCCAAAGCACAAAGTGTCATATTGCTCCACCTATCCCCCCAAAATACCCTCCAGAACGAAAAAAAGAGGTAAGAACAGAAGGAAAGACTCCGCATAATAACATTACCCTCTTGCAAAATCAAATCGGAAATCTTGGAAGCCAACTGTAGTTCGTAGCCATTTTAGCCACCCAATAATGTCTTTCCGAACAAAGTGCTGGGTATGGTCAATATTTGGAACCCCGTGAAAGTTGTCCCCAGTGCTGCGATTACCCTGGAAGCAGAGATTAACATGTATAAAAGCGATGATAATCGAAACGAGATTTTATGGCAGGGTAATGCATCCCTAGGTGATTGGTCAATACCATTAAAATTGCATACTAGATTATATGGAAAAATCATTTCTAGTCTAATTTGAAGCTATTTATACAAGAAGTCTTCATCATTATTAATTTGGCATATTATAATTTCTCAAAGCTACAAAGCAACTTGCACTCAAACCAAGAACGATTACATCTGTAACATCCGAATTTCCATCAGGCAGGAGTGAAATTAATTCTGCTAGAATTAACTAGCCATACCAATCCACCAGTACAGCACGTAACAGCACGTTCATCCCATGATAGTGGAATTCCATCGTAACGGTTATACATTCCTCCATGCCCTGTGGTAGTCCCAACACGGTGATTGATGACTATGTCAGCCATTGGTCTAACTTTGTATTGCTTCATCTTTTGAAGTAAAGCTTTCAAAAGGTGTTCCGAGCCATATGATGAATTGAGAGAATATAAATTTTGAGGAAGGTATCCTGCAAACCGTAGAAAAGGAAGACCCATTTCGTAAGCGTGTACACAAAAGAAAAATAAGTTGGAGTTCTAAGGTGAAGATTTCATCCAACCTTCAGGTGCGAAGGAATTAGTTGCTGGTGGTAACCATGCCGATGTAAACCCAGATTTTGCAATATCAGGAACCTTGCTCTCCAAATTTCTCCACCAGTCATGTTTATGAGACTCCCAGTTGAAAGCCTGTCAAGCAAATTGTTAGTGCGTTGTCGAAACTAAGAGGCTTGAGAATTGAGAAGTAAAATACTAGAGGGAATGAAATGTAACCACGACCTTCAGAGAGCTCACAGAATCCATAACTTCATTTAACTTTTCCAGTTATGTTAAAGTATATTACTACCAATCCGTCTCATTCAATGTAAGAGACATGATTGAAATATCGAACTAGCTGGATATTATATCTATTTTTCTAGTAACAATAAAGTAGGCCATCGTTGGCATTTACCTGCAACAGAATTTCTCTACCACTGCGTAGCACTGCTCCTGCACATGAATAACCACTGAAAATTAACCAGCAATAGTAAAACCAATATCTTTCCTCTCACAGAAAAGGAAAACTTGAAATGTTAATGCGATATCTTATACAGATGTGGTTCAATATCACAATGAGACATGCCAAAATCTGGCTTCATGTGCCAAAGAAAGAAATGAATTCTGAGCATACCAGCATCAGTCTCCTGAATACTTTCAACATATTCCTGCATTTGCAAGATATGATCACTGATCAGGTAAAGTAACTAAACAAGTAGTTTAGCCCACAACATAGTAACATACTCTGTGACTATTATGATTCAAAATAGTATTTGGAAAGATTGGCTGATAGGATAGCACTAAATTGGAAAAGAAAAACAGAAGTAGGATCATACATTGCTCAGGTGACCCATCTTGATCAAAGATGGTTGTAGCAACTTCGACACTGAATAGAAAAATATGAGCGAAATTCCTGCATCCACGTACAATCAACTCATAAGGATGTTTTCCGTCAACTGTTGCAGAACAACTAGGAGTAATAAACAACTCCAACTTATCTGAGCATAACAGGAATCTATGTCATAATATCACCATATTGCAGATCAGTTGTGCAGTTGGCACTCATTTTAGTAGGTTAGAAATTAAGAGTTAAAACAAGCTCAAATACCGTCTGTTCGCTAGCAGAACTGACGCATCCTGAATATATTACCAAGTTTAAAATTTCATAGCAGAGATGTAACAAACAATATTTCCATCTACAATTCTCCACAAATATCCTTAATATAGATGGACCAATGGATAATTTCATTCCTCACATCCTTTTCAAGTTACTAACTCCAGGACTTAGGCCGGTAATCAATCGTATATACGAGATGGGAGAGGTATGGGAATTAGAGCAAAGCCGGGATACTCTCCTCACAAAAACAAAGAACCAAAGACCACACAGGAAACAAATTTTTTCCTTCATGATCTTGCACTATGGACATGAGTTGAATTTCCCTATAAAACATTAATCCATTAGTAATTACTCCAGTTTCATCTCAATTTCGTATTTGCATTGCTAGTTTCAGCACATGGGAAATAATAACTGGGAAATAAGTAGAGGTGATAAATGAGCCGATCACTAGTTTGTTCAAGCTTGGTTTAAAATATGTAACTAACTACGAAAATGTTCAAGCCTAGCTTGTTCATGAGATGAGTCGATCTCCAACAACTTTAATCAGGCCGAACAAGGGCCGTTTGAATTTTTTATACATCATAAGCGAGTAGCAGCTTATTCAAGCTTGGTTTGAAAGCTCAACAAGCTTCGGAAAAAATGTTCAAATATGATTTATGTATAAAACAAACCGCTCTTGAATGAGAGCTCAAACTCTAGTAAAGTGGCTTGTTTATCAGCCCTAGAAATACGAGCGACATTTTCTACTAATCTTAGAAAACAACGTAATTAGAAACAGGAAAAGGCGAAAAATGAAATCGAAAACAAACGATGCCAACAAACCACGTAAAGCAATCAATTTCTGATGAAAGAAGCTTACCAAAACTCTGATGTTTGCACAGGCGATCTCAACGTGAGGATCCTTCTCGAGGCTAGAGCACTTATATAGACAACGAAGAGTCGTGAATTCGAATGATTCTGCTGAACTGGAACCACGAATTCCGTCCATAAGAAAGCGGAAGAAAAAAAAAAGCGACTAATCAGAGAAGATGGAATTGTATTCGATGGCCACGAAAACCAAATACACGGTGGCCATGAAATTTCTGCAACTGGTTCGCAAAATGGAGAAGAGATTCGAGGTCTTTGCAAAAGGAGATTCGCTTTTCGGATTTCGCTTTTCTGGTTTTTCGGAGGGAAACGGCAAATTTCTCGTACGGAGGCGACTGTTCTGTGTGTCGTGCTGTCGAGATTTGGAGACGCGAGTTTACCCAAAGACTGAAAACTACGTCGTTTTTGGATGCATGACATAGGTTGGACCTATGTCACGTACCGCGAAACGACGTCGGCCCCCTTTTGAAGCTTGCCATATGGGATTGCAATGAAATTCGTGACTCGATATTTATTATTTATCTGATCGAAACTGCTCAAGTTTTAGATCTTGTCAATAAAATAAACATTGTTAATTATTATACAAATTTAGCTCTTATTAGTACATGATCTGAGATGATTTGTATGACTTTTTTTTTGTGAAAATAGATTTGACCGCATCGGATCTAATCCCTTTTACAGGAGAATAATGTCAAGTGCAAGGAGGTCGAGTAATTGCTCAATTGTGATTCATTACATGATTATTAACACGATCGAAAGAGTTCATGTTGTAGATCTTGTCAAGAAGATGAACCATGTTGAAAATCATATCAATCGAGAATTGAATCGTACATAATCGATGTTGATTTAAGTGAAATTATTTTTCCGAAAATAAATTTGGCTACACTGGATCAACCCCATTTTGTCTGAAAATACTGTTTAGAACTTTAGATATTTGTTCGTTTATTGTGAAACTCGGATTTTCTACTTGTGGTGGTCTAGTCTCTGTCTTCCTAGCAGATTAATTGAAGAATACAAACTTGTTCAATCCTTTTGAGAAGAAGGTACGCACTTGAAATATTGATTGAATCCTGAAATGAATTTCTGTTGCTGCAATTTGATTATTTTTGCCTGAATCACTAGATTGAATCCTGAAATGAATTTTTGTTGCTGCAATTTGATTATTTTTGCCTGAATCACTAGATTGGATGGGAGCAGTAATTCGCATCCCGTGTGTTTTTCATATCTTGAGATGCAAAGTCTCCTTGCCTTTACCAATTGCAAGTTTTCCTTTCTCACATGTGATGGTCAGGGCTACAAATGGGAAGCAAATGCTTGTTAAAGCTGCTTTTCTTTTTTCCTAAATGTTCATTACATGCTTGAGTTTATTATAGTTTAGGTGAATTGATAAAGATATTAATTTTGAGGTTTGTCTTGTGAGCAAAGCTTTGTTTCAACTAATTACCAAAAAAAAAAGAAAAAAAAAGCTTTAATGGCAAAAGAAAATCTTTGGTTTGCCAAAAGAAAATGGGAGAAAAATTGTTGATACTTGTATTCTGTGTGTTTCCAGAAGGTAAATCATCCCCAGTCAGATGGTTTGAGGTTCTAAATTTTGAGGTTTCTCTTGTGAGCAAATCTTTGTTTCAACTCTATTCCTTGGTTGATTATATTAAGTAGTAGAGTAGTAGATGTGTTCTTCTATGTGTTTTACTTAGATAATTTCGGAAGATGTTTTCTTGTCTCTCGTCCTTCCTTTCTTTATTCACTACTCTCTTTCCCCTCTTTAGTTGCCAAAAGAAAATGCGAGAAAAATTGTCGATACTTTTATCCCATCTGTTTCCCGAAGGTAAAAATCATTCCCAGCCAGATGGTTTGAGGTTCTAGCTTATGGTTTACATTTCTCTGGTCGCATGTGGTTCAATTCTTTTGCTCACTAACCAACCAGATGTTCTTAATTATACCCCGTGTTTCACGCTCTAGCTCTCTACATTTTGGAATACCGTCTCATCAAATTTATCAACAAACTAGAATGTTGTTATGTGCGTTCTGTTCGATAAGTACATTTTAGATTTGTTTGCAGTATCATTGTTTGTTTATTTCAAGTAATTGTTTTCGGATTCACCGTGCTAGGTCCTTTTAGATGGTTCTTTCTGATGAGGCGGAGTTGACCTCAGAGGCTGAGATAAATCTCACGGTGTTGACTGGGCGGAACTCCGCCAGAGTTGCTACAGACCATCGCCGGGAAACTCATCACATTCTCCAACTACCTCCGGTTCCGAGCCGTATGCTTCAGTTGGAGATCCTCAGCCACCTGTCACCACCTCCCGTGTCAACTCCCATTGGTTATGCGCCCCCTGCCTCCAAACCCACAGCCGGGCTTCTTCAGTGTCTCTAACAAAAAATTCTACTACCTTGACGTTCCCGAATCCACCCAGCTCTGCCGCTGCCGCTGCTTGTCCCACAGCTACCTCGGTTTGCTCGACGAGTCCCTCGATTTCTTCCTTATAAGTCCTTTCACCAGATTTAGAGTCCGGCTCCCTCTACTCTCCTCCTTTCCAAACGTTGTAGCCTTTGATTTTTCCAACACTGGCCACAAGTATTCCCTACATGCTTTCGACGGCAGTGTCTCTACCCGTAGTACATGTGCAATGCGGGATTCGTTCGTCAAGAAGGTGATTTTTTCTTCGAGTCCTTGGATTGATGATAATCTGTAGCATTGGTGATTTTAAATCAAACAGGTGATCTCACTTTCTGCAAAAACGGAGATCAATCGTGGATATTTATAGAAGACACAATCTTATCGTGAGGATGTTACATATCGAAATGGATTGTTCTACACGGTGAATAAATTGGGGAAGCGCAGTTTGTGATGTTCGTGGTGATTCGCTTAGGGTCTCAATTATTCATGCTCCACCACAGATTGGTGGTGACATGCAATACTTGTTCAGTTTGTCAGAGGAATTGTTATTGGTTAAGTGGTACTTGGTTTATGAAAAAACTGTGGAATTTCGAGTTTATAGGCTGGATTTGAGTGGTCCAAGGTGGGAGAGAATGACAAGCTTGGGAGACCAGATGATGTTTTTGGGGGTAAATTCTTGGTTGGCATTATCAGCTTCCCATTTTCCTATTTGCAGAGGTAACTGTATATACTATGCTGGTGATTATTATGAATTAAAATACTGTGGCACTGCTGGAATTTATGATTTCGGTGTTTACAAATTGGAATATTGTAGCATTGAAAATCTACCATTTTGTTTTTAATTTGCCCAGGTGGGATGGCCACCGACTTGGGTCGTGCCCAATCTGTTTTAACCATGTAAGTGCTCTTTCCAATTTTCTCTTAGTTTCAGTTATGCAGTCTCGGCTACATATGAATGCATAAATTGATGATGATTATTATATCCCTCTAGACATCGGACTGCTATTTAGCAATTGGTCCCTTAACGATTTTACTCAATCTTGTAACCAATACTCGTGTCCCGATAGGCATTTCTTTCAAAATTTTCATTTGCTTCTTCGACTTCATATCATAATTCCCACGAAATCTCTCAAATTCACCTAATGATTCTGAAATTGTTTAGAAGTTCTCTCTTTAAGCTCCTCAATAACTACTATTCTTATGAGTTTAGTAACCAAACGTGATTTTTGATATTTCGGCCCTTGACCTTCAACCTCTTCTTGGCTGTTCTTCCTACCTGTTGTACGACTTTCAGGACATTGAAGGCGTAGCTTTGTCTTCTCTTTCCAACCCTTCCCCTGCCTTTTTCTCTTTTTTATTAAAATAAAAGCAAGTAGCTTATCTACTAGCATAAAGCATGTCTCTACTCACTAGCAAGCCAGTTTGGGAGAAAAAAGACTTGGACGAAGTGCTTTGCCTTTAAGCCCTAAAAAGAACTTTAAAGAGCTGATCTACATAAGTTTGCATTTACTCCAAACCCTTTACCCACTAAACACCTTCACGATTCCCATACTTTGACACGAAATTTGACCCAAGTTAGGAAATTAAGGCCAAAACAACACTGCTCCCTCCACAATTCCCACAGATTCACAAGCAGATCTATGAACTCCAACACAAAACCTATTGATGTTCATGAACTCCAAAGACGTTCATACATATACGGATTAATACAAATGCGCGCGGTAGCATTGGAATGAATTAGGTTTCTGTCATAGTTTTCAGAAAATTTCCTAAAGAAAGTAGTAATGTAATAACCAGAATGTGATCCAAAGCTATCCAGACCCTCTCCCTTTCACTCTATACAACAAAACAAGTTCAAGTGAAAGAGAGGTTGGATTGTTGTGGCCAAATAGCCCAACTCTAGTTGTGGCCAAATAACCCAACTATTTTTGTAATGAATTATGTGATGGGTAAACCAATTAAAATAGAAAACCTCATAGTGTTGTTACGGTGCACCACACAGACACAAAATCACACAAACTACTTCATGCATTGCATATAATTTAAATATCAAGTATTGTTTTATGGTATTTATCTATTTTCCAGAAAATTGTAGATATACATGTGGCATAAACCTATTTTGTTGAGAGAAAGAAGGGATTGAGTTTGACCAAGCTTAATGGAACAGGACAACTATTGATCCTGGAAAATCTCACTTGTTAGTTTTGACTTGGTTAACTAGGAGGCAGTTGTGGAAAATAGCTTGGTGCTAATATTGTGGAAATTAGTTGAGTACATTGTGTATACATATATCTCCACAAGACTCAAAGCATCATCCATCGAAAAAGAGCTTGATACAGCAAAAACCTATCTGTCTCTTCATTAAATCCTATTCAGCTTCCTTGCTTTTTCTCTTTCGAGAACATCATCCTCCTCCTCGGACCAACTTCTCATCTAGCGCGGTCTATTTAGTCCGTTGTTAGCCCATCCCATGTCTAAAAAAATTATCGAAACTGTTCATATTCGCCAAGAAGTGTGCTCTTTTAAAAAAATTATCTTGATCGAATACTGAATAATGTTAACAAGTTGTTTTTGTGAGGGACAAAATCAACAGTAAAGTTTAGAGGTTTCATTTTGTCTTCAACAAGCATAAGCTGTTAACACAAGTATCAGTTTTTTCAAGTTCATGCTTCTTTGCAACATCTAAAATATAAACGGTTTCGATCATTATTTATAACTCAGATACACAAGCAGATTTTTGGTATAAAACTCACTGATTTGATTCATTGTCCTCCTTGCTCGCATCGTTGGTTACACAGTCTCTCTCTCTCTGTGTGTGTGTGTGTGCATGGATCCACAAGAAGAGGTACGGGAATTCCTAACCCTAGCAGACATCATCCTGAAGGAATCAACTTCAATCCCAAAACAATCCCAAAAAACCTCCTACTATTGCAGAAACTTCCTAATGTTATCTCTCTTCTCCGCAATGCTCGTCCCCTGTCTCTTCGACCCTGTCCTCTCCCAAATCGTCACCTTTCTATTCCCATTCCGATCTGCTTCTTCTTCTTCTTCTTCTTCCAACATGATCAACTCCTCCCAATGGACTAAAGTCATCTTCTTCTGCCTCATCGTCGTCTTCACTTTCCCTCTCCTCTCCGCCGCCGCCTCTTTCTACCCCTCGAAGCCCACGGCCTCTGCCATTTCTGTTATAATTCCCAGCAGCGTTTTCAAGCGCCTCTTCGTCACCTACCTGTGGGTTTATCTTATTATGTTCCTTTACAATGTTGTATTCCTCGGGTTTCTCTTCCTCCTCTGGGTCGCACTGGATACGCATAACACGGCTCTGCTGGTTTTTGCCTCGGTTATGATTTTCTGTTTGTTTCTTGCCGATGATATGTCGTTGTGCCACTTGGCTAGCATGGTTTCATTGTTTGAACCCGTTCACAGCTTCACTACGATGGACAAATGCTACGAGTTGATGATGGGTAGGAACCGAATGGCGGCCATCGCGTTGCACGTGTTCTTGTATCTGTTGAGTTTTGGGTTCTTTAATGGGGTTTTCGGGTATTTCTTGGTTCAGGGGCGATTTGAATATCGAGTGTTTCTGGTGGTGATGGTGATTGAGATGGTGCAGTTTGTGGGTTTCCTACATCGTTGTTAGACTTTATACCACGTAGTTTGTGTTATGGTGAAATGGAAATATGATGTTTAATGATTATGGGGTCAACAGTCAATATGTAGGTGAAATTGATTTCCTTGGTAGTTTCTGTGAAGCTGCTAATATTTGATCTTTCTAATACATGGACATTGGTATATGATCATCTGAGTAATAGGGGTTTCGCTGCGTTTGAAGTGTACTGAAGTTTTCCTTACGCGGATTTTGCTTGAAATAGTTGACGTAAATAAGCGTTGTCAGTATGTGGTAGGCACTCAGGTTCCGAGGGAAATTGTAAGGGCTGCTCCTGCCTTGGCAAAATCTGTAATGACTCAGTTGAATCAATGATATTATGTTTTATGTTCTTCGAAATTTATGGATATGATTCGCCTTTTGTGTGTTCAGTTTCGTGATTTGAACTTCGAAATCTAGCATATACTCAGTCCGTGTTTTCATGCCGTTAACAAAAACCAAGACGACAATTTTTTGCTCCTAGATTTTTGGTAAGTGTTTGATTATCAGGTTTTTACCGGTGCATCATAATTCAAGTTTTGCCCCCTTCGATTTTATCTTTTATCAAGTTCTTGCCGGTGCATCGTTTGATGACAGACCGTAGGAATTATATATTTAGCTTACTTCAGCTTCTGCTGCAATGATAGTTAAACATACACGCAACTGTGGAATTTCGTACCATCCTAATGGAAGGGATGAAATTCAGAAAAGCGGAGATGAACTAACTAAATCATACTTGGTTGTTTTCATTTCATGCCAAGCCATTCCATGTTTTTTTCTGCTGGTATTTGGATTTTGTTGGGCAATGGTAGGTCGTTTTTCACACCAAAAAAAATTTATAAAACGAAACAATTACTACTACTCTTTCGAATAGTGGTAAGTATTCCGAGTATCGCTCCTCAGGGATTAAAAGGCTAAGTTGCGAGTGTTTCAATCGATTTCTAAATTAATTTAAGAAAAGGTGACTTGAGTTTGTTTTCTAAAATTATCTAAATAATGAAAAGCAGAAAAGATGGTGAATTAAATAAATGGAAAAAGGTCTTAGGGTTTTGAATCCACCCTAACTTCGCAACTAAGTAATTATATTAATTTAGAGAAATCAATTACTGAAACGATAAAACTCGCTAAAAGTTACAACCTCTAGCGATATCGACGAGAAAATAGCATGTAATTGAAAACCGGGCATAACCTATCTTCGATTGGCACAAATCGTCTTCGATTCTAAAACTAATTAATCTAGGCACGACTCGTCTTCTCTAGGCATAGATTATCCTAACTCATAATTCCATGCGCCAAGAAAATTGTTGCATAACTACGTATTTCCAATCACAGAAAACAAATACATAAACACTAGATAGGAAAAATAAGATCGAATCATGAAAATAAGTCTCAAAGTTATACAACCGTCGTTTCGATAATCAAAATCTAAAATTAATAGAAAAACATAGTTACTTGGTTAGGGTTTCATCTACACCCTAAGAGAGATATTTAGCCGGCCATTGTCGACCAAAACCCAGCCGCTGTCTGCTTCAAAGTCTTCTTTCTATCAGCTCTCGTCTATCTCCTCAAAGGCTACTGCCTTTCTTTTTATAATAAGTTGTGCTGCCCCCTTCGTTTCTTGTTTCCTAAGCCAATCAGTAGCAGCAATCCCTAGCCTTCCATATTGGTTTTATTAAGGCCCAGCAATCCGAAAAGCAGCCCAAGTATTATCCCAATTAGTGACCCATCACTAATTCTTTTCCTTTAGTATTGCAACACCAGTCACCACAATCATCTGTGGGGCCCAATTTCCTCTTGGAAAACCAGAACCACGTGCAACAGTATGCAAGTGTCCTCCAATTTTGATCATGTGGGAAGTAGTTAGGTGCTTCTCGTTGTTGTTTTGCATCGTAAGCTTGGTCCATAAATTAATTGGATCACGGGTCCATATTCGAGAAGAAGTAAAATCCAACTTTTGCGCTTATTATATCAAAGCCTCCATGTATCTACAAAAACACGCAAACAAACTATTATACTCCAAATAACAAAATAAATGAACTTAACAAGGGTAAATTAGGGTGCGTTAATGTGTACATTTACGCGCCTATCAGGCAACGAAACAAACTCACTCAATATCACAAAGAATAAGCAATGACATCATAGGTTCGGTAAGAATGCTTATGCTCACGGGCCACAACACATACTATAGAATTCATTTATATTCTTGAATGAGGAAGAAGAGTTACAAGATGGTTGCTAGGGTACCCAAACAACGAATCGACATAATACCCAGGTATCCATAGCTTCCAGTATTAATCAGGCTTTCGATTAGGTTAGAAGCATGAGTTTGGTGGGTGGATAATTCTTTCTTCCTTTTCTGGGTTGGTTTTTAGTATGATTGGTCCTTGTCAAGATGAAAGAGCTTCTTCACGCTAAGGACAGGAAGGAGAAGGAAGAAGGGCGCTTGGTTTTTCTTTGATATTGATGTGAATAATTCCATTTTAAAGCTTAAAAATTAGTAGATGGTTAACCCTTATATATGATTAATCCCGAGGGGTTTGGCCAAGTGGTTATGAGAAAGCAATAAGTGTTCCTCCATGAGGTCACATGTACTTCTACTTTCCAAGGAGGCCAAAAATTCCAAATGTTGGGGCCAGGAGATTTGCCCGGTCATTAACTTCAGGGCAACGGAATTAGGTAGTGATACAGATGACAATCCATAAGGGCATCTCCAATGCAAGGAACCAAAATAGAGGCCCAAATCTCTATTTTCATATTTGTTTAATCCAAAGAAATCATTTAGAGACTTTCACTATTCCCACTCACTCCAATCACAAACCTCTATTTTCATCTTTAAAATTTTCATCTAAAAAACTCTCTCCACAATTATACCTATAATTCCTCCCAAATTTTTCTCCAAAAACTCCCTCCATAATTATACCTATAATCCCTCCCAAAATTTCCTAACTCCACAACTAAATTGAAATACCAAATTTTTGTGAAGAAAGATTTTGAACGAAATTTTCAAGTGTATCACACTGAAGGTTTCACCCATGATTGATCACTAATTTAACTGCACAAATGGTTGGTATGTAGTAATGAGCAATAGGAGAAACAAGAATTTAGTGCTTGACTATAAATTAACATGAACTAATGAGGATACAATAATTTAGTATTTTGTGACAATATTCAAACATAATCAATATTAGACTCATTGTGAAGATATCATTGATATCTTTCAAATGCTATCAATTTTATATAATATGGGTAAAGAATGGAAAAGTTATTCATATATTTTTAATTATACAAGCAAAATGACTAAATGATATGATTGACATTAAAAATTAACATCAAAAGATAACAGGATAAAATGAGAATTTTAGAGGTGCAAAAATGTGAATAGTATAAATAGAGATGAGCCTCCAAAATAGAGAGATCTCCAAATATGGAGACTCAAAATTGAGTCTCTAAAATAGAAATCCATTTATAGAGATTGGTTGGAGTGCAATTGGGTGAAAATGGCCTCTATTTAGGAGTAGTAAAGGTTGGTTGGAGATGCCCTAATAACTCTGTACGTACCAAACAGACAGCCATGGATCTAGAACCAGAAGAGCTCCAATCCCCCAAAACCTTCTACTACAGAGACATCCTAATCCGCCCTTTGTACTGGAATTTGCTCTGTCACTGTCTCTTCTACTACCCTCTCCTCTCCCTATTCGACCTCTCTTATGCTGTTCCCTACATCAACCCCTCCCAATGGACCGAACTCCTCGTCTTCCATTTCGGCTACCTTATCTTCCTTTTCATTTTTCCTTTCCTCGCCGCCGTCGCCTGTCTCTCCACCTCCAAGCATGTACGCTCCTTCGCCTCCACCATTCCCAGCAGCATCTTCAAGGGCCTCTTCATCACCTACCTCTGGGTTTCTCTCATTAGGGTTGTTTACGATGTTCTATTTCTCGGTTCTCTCGTCCTCTTCTTGGTCGCAGTGAATACCCATCACATGGCTCTTCTAATTTTTGGCTCGTCTGTTATGTTCCGTCTTATTCTCGCTGATGATGCGTCGCTCTGCCACTTGGCTAGCAGGGTTTCATTGCTTGAACCTGTTTACGGGTTTGCTGCGATGAAGAAGTGCTTCCTGTTGTTGATGGGTAGGAACCCAAGGGCCGAGACGCTTGTGACCGCGTATCTGTCTTCTTTTGGGATGATTAATGGGTTTTTTGGGTCTCATGTGGTTGCGGCCCTTGTGGGGGGATTTAACTATGAAACTTTTGTGAATTTTGTCGGTATTGCGTACTTTGTTGTGTTGTTGGTGATTGTGATTTCGGTGGGTTTGATGGTGAAATGTGTGAGAGCTGAATGCTGTCTCCAAGATAGCCACGAAGATGATCTAAAGAGCACTCAAGTCAATCCCATGGTGGTGTTACTTTGTGAGAAAGTCTAGCTACCTGTACTTGCTTTTGTTTGCGATGGATCCATGCGATAAGCTGAAACCTTTCAACTGGATGGGTTAGTTTTTTCTTTCTTTTTTCCCCCCTTTCGTTGCTGGATTTCAGGCGGGCGTAGTTTGTGTTATGGTTGAACGGAAAAATATGGTACTGTTTTAAATTATTATGGTGTCAACAGACATTAAGGTTGGTAGCTGAAAGAGATTTTCTTGGTAATTTCTGTGAAGCGGAACGTATTACCGCTAGTATCGATCTTTCTAATTAATGGACTTTGGTATATGATTCTCGTTTTGTTTGTTCTGTTTCTTGATTTGAACTTCAAAATCTAGCATATACTTGGTCCGTGTTTTCTTGTCATTCCCGAAAAGCAAAACACCTGAGTTTTGTTATGGTGTTGGATTCAATTATCTGGATAAGTGTTCGATTATCTTGGGATGAAAAATTCTCACGCGTAATTTTCCAAACCCTCTGCTATTGTGAACAAGCTTATGAACCCCCAGTGTACATGGTTCGAGGAGTTGCAATATGTAGACAAGCGTTGATGTAAACAAGCGTTGTCAGTATGTGGTAGTCACTAAGGTTCCGAGGGGAAATTGTAAGGGCTGCTCCTGCCTTGGCAAAATCTGTAATGACTTAGTTGAATCAATGATATTATGTTTTATGTTCTTCGAAATTTATGGACCAATATATGATTCGCCTTTTGTGTGTTCGGTTTCTTGATTTTCACTTCAAAATCTAGCATATACTCGGTCCGTGTTTTCATGCCGTTAACAAAAAGCAAGACGATAATTTTTTGCTCCTAGATTTTTGATAAGTGTTCGATTATCACGGGCCACAGCACATACTTTCCCTCTCCTCTCCACCGCCGCCTCTTTCTACCCCTCGAAGCCCACGGCCTCCGCCATTTCTGTTATAATTCCCAGCAGCGTTTTCAAGCGCCTCTTCGTCACCTACCTCTGGGTTTATCTTATTATGTTCCTTTACAATGTTGTATTCTTCGGGTTTCTCTTCCTCCTCTGGGTCGCACTGGATACGCATAACACGGCTCTGCTGGTTTTTGCCTCGGTTATGATTTTCTGTTTGTTTCTTGCCGATGATATGTCGTTGTGCCACTTGGCTAGCATGGTTTCATTGTTTGAATCCGTTCACAGCTTCACTGCGATGGACAAATGCTACGAGTTGATGATGGGTAGGAACCGAATGGCGGCCACCGCGTTGCACGTGTTCTTGTGTCTGTTGAGTTTTGGGTTCTTTAATGGGGTTTTCGGGTATTTCTTGGTTCAGGGGCGATTTGAATATCGAGTGTTTCTGGTGGTGATGGTGATTGAGATGGTGCAGTTTGTGGGTTTCCTACATTGTTGTTAGACTTTTTTTTTTTTTGAAGAGCTTTTGTTGTTAGACTTTATACCACGTAGTTTGTGTTATGGTGAAATGGAAATATGATGTTTAATGATTATGGTGTCAACAGTCAATATGTAGGTGAAATTGATTTTCTTGGTAGTTTCTGTGAAGCTGCTAATATTTGATCTTTCTAATAAATGGACATTGGTATATGATCATCTGAGTAATAGGGGTTTCGCTGCGTTTGAAGTGTACTGAAGTTTTCCTTACGCGGATTTTGCTTGAAATAGTTGATGTAAATAAGCATTGTCAGTATGTGATAGGCACTCAGGTTCCGAGGGAAATTGTAAGGGCTGCTCCTGCCTTGGCAAAATCTGTAATGCTCAGTTGAATCAATGATATTATGTTTTATGTTCTTCAAAATCTATGGATATGATTCGCCATTTGTGTGTTCAGTTTCGTGATTTGAACTTCGAAATCTAGCATATACTCAGTCCGTGTTTTCATGCCGTTAACAAAAACCAAGACGACAATTTTTTGCTCCTAGATTTTTGGTAAGTGTGATTATCAGGTTTTTACCGGTGCATCATAATTCAAGTTTTGCCCCCTTCGATTTTTTCTTTTATCAAGTTCTTGCCGGTGCATCGTTTGATGATGGACCGTAGGAATTATATCTTTAGCTTACTTCATCTTCTGCTGCAACACGCAACTGTGGAATTTCGTACCATCCTAATGGAAGGGATGAAATTCAGAAAAGCGGAGATGAACTAACTAAATCATACTTGGTTGTTTTCATTTCATGCCAAGCCATTCCATGTTTTTTTCTGCTGGTATTTGGATTTTGTTGGGCAACGAAACAAACTCACTCAATATCACAAAGAATAAGCAATGACATCATAGGTTCGGCAAGAATGCTTATGCTCACGGGCCACAACACATACTATAGAATTCATTTATATTCTTGAATGAGGAAGAAGAGTTACAAGATGGTTGCTAGGGTACTCAAACAACGAATCGACATAATACCCAGGTATCCATAGCTTCCAGTATTAATCAGGCTTTCGATTAGGTTAGAAGCATTGAAGCACACACTAATTCTAATGGACAACCAAATGAAAAAAATGAATCGATTTCTCTTGCTGTATCCAATTTCGCAAAAACGGGACGTTGAAAGTTTTCAGCCCCACCCCTTCTCCCGTCCGCCAACGAATGAACCACCTGCAGTGGGGAGCTTGCATGTGGGTACTATACTTGTATTCCCGATTAGGAATTACTCCCATTCCTTATGCGGAGTACCCAATTTTGGAGAATCACGTAAAATTTTATTTGTCTCTACGTCTAGTGTGCTTGTGTATCCGTCTACACTATGTTCAAATGCATAAAGAGATTCTGATTTCTAGATAGAGAAAATACAGAAAATTAAGGAGGGTTGTGGTTGTTGTGGGGTGATTCACGGCGGTGCTCCTCCTCGAGCTTGAACCTACAATCAGGAGAAACCGGTTAGCGTATTTGGGCCTCTTGCCCAAGCACACTCCGACGCTCAAATTAGTAAACGGAGAAGGAGGGTACAAGAGAGTATTTCAGATCTGTAATTGTGTGTACCTTTAGGGTTTTATCCCTTGGTATTTATAAGCCTCCATGTACTTGCCCTCCAAGTCTCATGACGTCACCCGTGACCATAACGGTCACGTGACCCGTCCTCTAACTTGTTGCTACGTTGCCCTCGAGATGCTCCTGGAAGCTTCTCGTACCATGCCTCGTGTCCTTCGTCACGTGTTCTTTAACTGCCTTGATAAGCTCATCGGGTCGGTTCTTGGGTCGGGTATCAATTCCAGACCCACAACCACCGAACCCGCATCATACGCATACATATAGAGCCGTAGGTCACAAATACCTACGGCGATAGAGGATCCATCAGTCTTTTCCAACATCCTCAACGCGAGGTTCGGCTACTAAGGACATACGGCCCTAAATAGCTAAACGACTGATCCAGGGGTGTTAAGGCCCACGGCCTTAAACACAATACGGCCCTATAAAGGACGACGGTCCATCCAGCCCCTGCATAGCATATTGGATCGGATCTGCTGGATTCATGGTCCAGACATGCTCTTTTGGCCCACTACAGTGGTGGCCTTAAAAAATGAGGAAAAAATTTAATGAGTTTGGTGCGTGGATAATTCTTTCTTCCTTTTCTGGGTTGGCTTTTACTATGATTGGTCCTTGTCAAGATGAAAGAGCTTCTTCACGCTAACGACAGGAAGGAGAAGGAAGAAGGGCGCTTGGTTTTTCTTTGATATTGATGTGAATAATTCCATTTTAAAGCTTAAAAAAAAATAGTAGATGATCAACCCAGAGGGGTTGACCAAGTGGTTATAAGAAAGCAATACGTGTTCTTCCATGAGGTCACATGTACTTCTACTTTCCAAGGAGGCTAAAAATTCCAAACATTGGGGCCAGGAGGTTTGCCCTGTCATCAACTTTAGGATCCCGGAATTAGTCGAGGTGCGCGCAAGTGAACCCATACTTCAAGTTGTCAGAAAAAAAGCCCTTACGTATGATTTGTTTTATGAAATTTAACAACTGTTTATCCGTCTTAATACCAACTTTTTGAGAGAGGCATATGGAAGTATCTACTTGCTAATTTGCTAGCTACCATCACCCTAATCTATGGCAAAATAAGAAATCATTTATTGGACAGCGGGATTGGTGTCTCACGATTAGTTGAGGTGCGCAAAAACTAGTTAATCGTGCGCAAAAATTAGTTCAGACACCTGATTACAATTTTTTTTGCATATATAGGGATTCCGATTTGTAAATAGAGAGGAGGCAGAGAAATTAACACGATTGTGGTGGCCCAAAAAAAGAGGTAAAATTTTTAATGAGTTGGTGGGTGGACAATTGTTTCTTCCTTTTCTGGGTTGGCTTTTATTGGTTGCGTACTGTAACATTATTGATCTGCAAAGTGCAAATACATCCCTAAATGGCTAAATGTTTTCCCCATGCAAATATCAGTTAAGCATTTCTCCCACATCCTTCACCTCTCTCTCTCTCTCTCTCTCTCGCCCCTTAGGTCACCCCCAATATCCATATATATACAGATTCCCAGCTCACCTTAGGCAGTGATACAGATGACAACCCATAATAACTCTGTACGAACCAAACAAACAGCCATGGATCTACCACAAGAAGAGCTCCAATCCCCCAAAACCTTCTACTTCAGAAACCTCCTAATCCTCCCTTTCTGCTGGAATTTGCTCTTCCTCGGTCTCTTCTACTACCCTCTCCGCTCCCGAAACGACCCCTCTTTTTCTGCTCCCAACATCAACCCTTCCCAATTGACCAAACTCCTCGTCTTCCATTTCGGCTTCCTCATCCTCCTTTTCGCTTTTCCTTTCCTCGCCGCCGTCGCCTCCCTCTACACCTCCAAGTCCGTACTCTCCTTCGCCTCCACCATTCCCGGCAGCGTCTTCAAGCGCTTCTTCATCACCTACCTCTGGTTTTCTCTCATTCGGGTCGTTTACGATGTTCTATTTCTCGGGTCTCTCGTCCTCCTCTTGGTCGCTGTGGATTCCTATCATGTGGTTCTTCTAGTTTTTGGTTCATCGTTTGTTATGTTCCATCTGATTCTCGCTGATGATGCGTCGTTGTGGAACTTGGCTAGCAAGGTTTCATTGCTTGAACCCGTTTATGGGTTCGCTACGATCGAGAAGTTCTTCCAGTCGTTGAATGGTAGGAACCGAATGGCCGCAGCACTTTTGATGGCGTATCTGTTATTATTGGGGATAATTAATGGGTTTTTTGCGTCTAATGTGGTTATTGCCCTTGTGGGGGTATTAAATTATGAAGTTTTTGTGAGGTTTTTGGTTGGTTCGCACTTGGGTGGGTTGTTGGTGATTGTGATTTATATGGGTTTGGTGGTGATACATTGTGTGAAAGTCTAGCTATCTGTACTTGCTTTTGTTAGCGATGGATCCACGCGAAAAGCTGAAACCTTTGAACTGGATGGGTTTGTTTTTTCTTTCTTTTTTCGCCCTCTTTCGTTGTTGGATTTCAGACGGGCGTAGTTTGTGTTATGGTTGAACGGAAAAATATGGTACTGTTTTAAATTATTATGGTGTCAACAGACATTAAGGTTGGTAGCTGAAAGAGATTTTCTTGGTAATTTCTGTGAAGCGGAACGTATTACCGCTAGCTAGTATCGATCTTTCTAATTAATGAGCTTTGGTATGTGATTCTCGTTTTGTTTGTTCTGTTTCTTGATTTGAACTTCAAAATCTACCATATATTTAGTCCGTGTTTTCTTGTCGGTCTTGAAAAGCAAAACAGCTGATTTTTGTTATGGTGTTGGATTCAATTATCCTGTATTATAGAGATGATCTGGAGAAGTGTTCGATTCTCACGCGTAATTTTCCAAACCCTCTGCTATTGTGAACAAGCTTATGAACCCCGAGTGTACATGGTTCGAGGAGTTGCAATAAGTAGACAGCCTCGCCCTACTCCTTTTCTATATTAATCCTAGCGGCCTAGCCCTATATTTCCATGAAAATGGTAAACGAATTGGATTTGTTGATAGAGAAATTTGATATGACGATGAAGTTGCAACATATAGGGCTGCCTAGCGGATGTTTTTGGGAGGTTTGGGTCGGTTTGGCGGCTTGTCATTTTCTCCATCCGTACTTGTCCATGAGTGGTGTCCGGTTAGGTTGGTTCAGTTGCAGTTTGGATGGTTTATATACTAGTCCAATCCGCCAAAATTCGTACTATACTATTAGCTAGGATCCGTATCCATCTGAATTAACCACACCTCGGTGTGGGTTCACGGGCAGTTCGGTGGACCCCACTATATCTGAAACTATAGCTATAAGGGGTGATTTCAGCTTAAAATGAAACTCTACTATTGTACAGTTGGGGGTAACAAAAGGAGAGGGAGAGCAACAGCACATTTCGACCACCTCAGTAAACCAGAATTACCATCAATCTAATCAAACTGGAAATGCAAAATCTTAATATTCCTATACATGGGATATTATGTTGGTACACAATAATTGTGGGATTGGTCTCTCAATATTAGTCGCACTACTACAATAAACATAAAAAATCACGGGTTTTCCCCGTGATTGTTATAATTTAATCACGGTTTTAAAACCATGGTTGATAGAGTTGTTATTAAAAGTCATTTTGATTTGATCACAGTTTTTAATTGTTCGTAAAAATACATCCAAACTAATATTGAAATCTCTAACCCATGCTAATAAATCAGGTACAATCACGGGTTGTACGAAAAAACATGATTAAAATCATTATACAATTACGGTTTACGTGGTAAACCGTAGTTAAATCAACAATATTATCATGGTTTGAACAAACTGTGATAAAATTAGTTTTAAGATCACGGTTTGAACAAATAACGTGATTAAAAGTAATGTACAATCACGGTTTTCACATAAACCGTGAGTAAATTAACTATACCATCACGGTTTGGACGTAAAACAATGATATATGTATTTAACGTGTCACGTGGCACCATCTCCACAACCTCTCAATTCTTATCCCAAGACATGCATTTGCTAAGAATTGAACCCACAACCTCCCAATTCTTTTCCTAACACTCAGCCACCAGGCTACCCAAATCTTTACATCACATTTCTAAAAAAGTATGTATATGCATTATCTTTTCATTTATTCCCTCTTATATTACGGTAAATATGTAATATATTTTACATAAAATATATATTGCAATATTATATTATATGATATTATTTTATAGAAATTATACAATCGACGATGTAAATTTGGTCGTTGTAGACTAACCTTTGGTGACAACTAGTAATTTGGTGGACGAATACACTAACAAAAAATTAGTTAGTGACATGTTTTCTCTTTGGCGACCAACATTTTTTTGTCGCCATTGTGTATCTGCTAGATTTCTACTTGGCGCCAATCAGTTCGAGCCGGATAATCTTTTGGCGCTAAACATTCCCAACTAAGCTCATATTTTGGTCGACAAAGGCATTGTATAAGGTGACAAAATTAAAAAAATCTAAAATAAACAATAAAGTATTTACTAGTCCATCACATGACTTATAATCGAAATGTGATTAAAATATGCAAACACGTTTTATCAAGGTCGGAAAAACTGTGATAAAAAAGTTTTTCTTATCACAGTTGTTACAACGTGTGGTTAAAATAATCACATTTTATCACGGTTTGTAACAAAGTGTGGTGAAAATAAACACATTTTATCTCACTTGTAATTGAAGTGTGGTTAATATGCAAAAATACGTTGTATCACGGTTTGAAAAAATGTGATAATTTTTTTTGTATCACGGGTATAACAAAGTGTGGTTAAAATAATCACATTTTATCACGGTTTGTAACAAAGCGTGGCAAAAATAAACACATTTTATCTCACTTGTAATTGTAGTGTGGTTAATATGCAAAAATACGTTTTATCACGGTTGGAAAAAATGTGATAAAATAATTTTTTTTATCACGGTTGTAACACAGCGTGGTTAAAATGAATACTTTTTATTATGGTTGTAACAAAGCGTGGCAAAAATAAACACATTTCATCACACTTGTAACAAAGCGTGGTAAAAATAAACACATTTTATCACACTTGTAGGAAAATGTGATTAAATTAAGCAATTATAATCACAACTCCTTTAAACTTGTGATAATTATTATTAACCACTACGGTTTTATTAGCTAAGTGACATTAACAATTCACCTTGCATTTCTTTATGACGTTTTCATCAAAACCGTAATCTTTCAAATTTTCTTAGTGTGATCTTTATCAATTATTCTAGTAGTGTCGGGGTGTGCATTGAATGCATAATACAACTTGTTGCTTCACGGGTTTACAATTTCGCACTGCCATAATATTTTACTCAGAATTTCTTCTACTTTTGGCAATAATTTAGTCGACTAGTTATATCTTTTTCCATTTTGCCTTGAACATGGCTTCGGACACAGTATTAATTCCTACACAATTTTCAAGTTTTGACCTGAAGCTTATGGGGAAAATTGGGTAGTCTTGACCATAAATGGGTCTATGTCTATGACATTTGTTCGGAAGAAGGAATTACTGGTGATAAGCGTATATTAGACTCACTGGTTTGAGAAAACAAAAAAAACATTATGCGGTCTGATATAAGTTTATTTTTACAATTTCACTCTTGAAATTTAGATAAACTTATCTTTCTAAATTTATGTGACCCGCACTAAGTGGTTGTTTAGATGGCCTTTGTGTCCGTGGAAAAGGTCTCTAGTTCGAGTTGATGGAACGTCATCGGTCGTAGCTAAACTCCTAACAAAACTCTCACGGGCAGTAAGGCGATCTTATTGACGAAATGAAAACAGAAGTCTTATTCACGAAATGAAAACCGGCGGAGGATCTCCGCATCGCTTCAAGTTTGCATTTACGCTAAACCCATTACCCACTAAGCACATTCACGGTTCCCATATACGAAATCTAACCCATGCCAGGAAATTTAAGGCCAAAATAATCTCCGCAATACCTACAAACTCACAATCATGGCCATGCATAAAAATCCAAAGAATTGCATATGCAAATTTTTTAGAAACTAATCAGAGCTAAGCAGCTCTATGAACTCCAACCCAAAACCTATTGATCGATGTTCATGAACTCCTTAGAAGTTCATAGATATACGGATTAATACAAGTGCAGTTGCATTGGAATGAATTAGTTTCCTGTGACAATCATTTCAGAAACTTTCACGTGCTCCAAGTGCAAGTGAAAGAGATGCAAAAGCTAAACTACAGTAAACTTGACCTGAAAATGGCATTACTTGCCAGAACCTGCAACTCCCCCATTTTTTGAACCATATACGTATAATAGTAGGCTCATCACATGGGAAGGTTCAGAGTCATGACGAGTAGGAGTTATGATTATTAGGTGAGCCCCCGTTATAACCTAGTATTCAGCTTCCTTGTGCCTCTTTCAATAACGTAATGGAAAATGCAAAATATCCCACCACTGATTTCACTTTCGGGTACCTATCATTGCTATTTCCAACACGTACAAGTATGTAAAGACAATTGTTTTAGCCTATAGGATAGGGCTCATATATACGGTGTCAAGATGTACATAGCACGTTAGTCGTTGAAGGAAGAAAAGCATCTAGCAAATTATATTCCACTTCTCTTCAAGCTAATTTTAATCCTTGAACTGGTGGGTGCATTATTGCTAGCTACCATCACCCTAACCTATGGCCAAACAAGAAATTCTCTGCGTAGAGATTCCGATTTCTAAATAGAGAAAGAGAGAAAAATTAACGAGGGTGGTGGTGGCCCGAAAAAAAAATTAAAGAGTTGGTTGGGTGGATTATTCCTTCTTCCTTTTCTGGGTTGGTTTTCATTGGTGGGTACAGTAGCAATATTGCTGTGCAAAGTGCAAATAGATCCCTAAATGTTTTCCCCATGCAAATATCAATTAAGCATTTCTCCCACATCCTTCACCCCCCTCTCTCGAAAACTTTTTTTAGGTGCCGAGCGGGTACTACGTGTTGCGCGGATACGGTACCGTGCGGCCAATTGAAACGCACCATGCGGTACCGAACGGGCCCTCCGTTTGATACAGCTTGGGGTCCTCCATTTGACACAGCGTGACATGTGCCACATAGGTCTCATGGGCCTGTTCGGTACCATGTGGGGCGTTTCGATTGGTCGTAGGGTACCACGTCGGACGCTACGTGGTACCCGCTCGGCACTAAAAAACTTCTCCTCGATCTCCTTTGGTCCCCAATCTCCATACATATACAGATTACAATCCGTAATAACTCAGTACGTACCAAACAGACAGCCATGGATCTACCACAAGAAGAGCTCCAATCCCCCATGTTGTGCCAAAACCCGAAGTATGAGAATATAAACAAATCAACAAGAAAAGAAGACACAAGATTTACATGGTTCCCCCTCAAGCACGAAGCTCTAGAGGTACGTCCACGGGGAAGAGCAAGAGGATTCACTATCAATGGGGAGAAATACAAAGAGCCGGCTATACTCGTAACTCTACTTGAAGCATCCAATAGATATCTAGGAACAAATCTCTATTAGAAACCCTAACAGAGCATCAATGTCTCACATAAACAAAAGAGACGACTCCAAACCCCTAGATATCTCCAATACCAAGAAAAGACTAACCAATGGAACAACCAAGAAAGCCTAACACACTACGGGGAACCCCACGGGGGCTCCCTCAAAGGGATTCACTCAAGAAGTCCAAAGCCTTAGGAGGCCATAAGACTCCTATTTATAAGAAAACACAAAAAATTAGGTTAAACCCTCAAAAGCGCGCAGCAGCACGCATTCCGTACGGAAGTCGGTCAAAAACCGCTCGGGCGGACCCGGGATTTCCAGAAAAACACTGAAATCCCGAATCTGCCAAAACCGCCCGGGCAGATTTGATTCGCGCCCGGGCGGGATTTCCAGAAACAAAAAACTCGGTCCAAATTGCAAACTGCTCGCGGCGAATTTTTGTGCATTCTTCCAAACATCAATTCAAGGCACAAAACTCCAACAATCTCCACCTTAACTTGAATTCCCTTCCAAGCCAACAATATAGTGCCATCCTCTTACCAATCGCTCTTCTCCCCAATGCCCCTCACGGGGCAGTCGCTCACGGGTAGATCACCAATGGCACCACCATACAAGGCTCAAGCACACCTACTTGACCTTGCCAACACGACGAAGAAAACCTAGCCGCAAGTGCCTTCAAATAATCAACTAGTGTGGACACAAGATAGGGCATGAAGTGTAGCAATGAGATCTGTTGCAGTAGTTAATTCTACCTTTCTAGAAAGGGCATCTGCAGCTTGATTATCCTTCCCACTCTTATAAAATATAGAGTAGTCAAAGCCTAGCAGCTTAGTCACCCATTTTTGTTGAAAAGGAGTCCCAACCCCTTGTTCCAATAGGTACTTTAGGCTCTGATGGTTTGTTTTGATGATGAAATGCCTCCCCAGAAGATAGTATCTCCATTTTAAGACTGCTAGGACCACTGCTATCAATTCCTTTTTATAGGTGGATAGGGCTTGATCCTTAGATGATAATCCCTTACTCCAATAGGCTATGGGATGGCCTTCTTGCATGAGGACTGCTCCCAAACCTGTCCCTGAAGCATCTGACTCCAAGATAAAAGTTTTACTATAATTTGGTAAAGCAAGGACTGGTGCTGAAGTCATTGCAATCTTTAATTTATCAAAGGCTTGAGTGGCTGCATCAGTCCAGTGAAATGAGTCTTTTCTGAGCAACACATGAAGTGGTGAGCAGATTTTACCATAATTTTGTATGAACCTTCTGTAATAGCCTGTGATTCCCAAGAATCCCCTGAGTTCCTTGATAGTGGTAGGTACTGGCCAACTGGTTATAGCATGTAACTTGGTAGGCTGTGCAGATACACCCTCAGATGACACCAAGTGACCCAAATATTCTACCTCAATCTTGCCAAAGACACATTTAGACCTTTTAGCATACAAATGATTTTGTCTAAGTAATTTAAGAGTAATATGGAGGTGCTGCAGGTGTTCCTCCCAAGTGGGACTGTAAATCAAGATGTCATCAAAAAATACCAAGATAAACTGTCTCAAAAAGGGCCTAAATACCTCATTCATCAAACTTTGGAATGTGGAAGGAGCATTAGTGA
>JAXBDA010004108.1:2618-30648 GCA_036023075.1 Gaultheria prostrata | reverse complement strand
AGATAGAGAGAGAAATAAAAATAATGATTGGAGAGAGGGGTATGAGTAGAGAGAGAAATGTGATTAATGATTGGAAAGATGAGAGATGAAGAAAGAATCTTTTTGGAAATTTTTTTGGAAATGTGAAGTGAACAATAGTTTTTGGAAATCCCTCCACATATGACATGGAAAATAATTATTCCACATAAGCGCACCAGGAAATGATTGACGAAATTACCCCTCAGGGTTAAAATTGTAGAATATAAGTGCAATGATTTGGTTTGAGAGTGCAACACAAATGCATTCAAGGTGCAATGAAAATGGATCCAGGGTGCAATGCTGTGAATCTATTTCCAGAGTTTAGTTTGATCACACAATGGCATTCCCATCTGGACCAACAAGAGTGCAATGCTTTTGTTTGGGTGTGCAATACACATGCATCCAAGGTACAATGAAAATGAACGCATGGTGCAATGCGGAGAATCTAGAAAGTTTGATTTGATCTCACATAAGTAACCACAAATGGACCAACATGAGTGCAATGCGTTTGTTTGGGTGTGCAACACACTTGCATACAAGATGTAATGACAATGAACACAGGGTGCAATGCGGAGAATCTATTTTCAGAAAGTTTGATTTAATTTCACTCTGGTAACCCCAAATGGACCAACATGAGTGCAATGCTTTTGTTTGGGAATGCAACACACTTGCATGCAAGATGCAATGACAATGAACACAAGGTGCAATGCGGAGAATCGATTTCCAGAAAGTTTAATTTGATCTCACTCTAGTAACCCCAAATGGACAAACATGAGTGCAATGCTTTTGTTTGGGAGTGCAACACACTTACATGCAAGGGGCAATTGAAATGGATCCAGAGTGCAATGTTGAGTCGCGTCTAGGGATAATTGTGGGAGGAAGAAGACTTGATCTGAATTTATCAAGAGTTTGAAGGGTACATTGGTCTACAAAAAATAAGGATTCCATGTGTTTGTAATTATTCTATCTTATGTCATGACTTGATGATTTCCAAAAAGTATGTCATTAGTGGGGAATTATTTTCCCCGACAGCCACTGAAATGGCATTTCCCCTTTTTTTGGATTACAAATTGCTCCTCCGTCCCAATTTGCCGGTCCTTCTTTCCATTTTGGGTTATCCCAAAATATTTATCCTATTTCTAAAAACATTCATCAAAACAGGGTCACTTTCCAGTTTTACCCTTAAAAAGTGTTTTTTCCATCTCAATTGGCTTGTCCATTTGTATAACGGTTCTTATAATTTTGAAAACTTTGTATAATAAAACTAATTGATATCTATCAAACAATATTCATATTGTCTATATTTTGAGTTTCATATTAGCCCCACAAAATTGGTCACAGTAATATTGACTGGACTTAGAGGCAAAATAGAAAAGACAAGACAAAATTTTCTCACCCCGTAAAAACTCAATTCCCTAAAAGGAGCAAGCAAATTGAGACGGAGGGAGTATCAAATTAGTATTGATGTACGTATGGAGAATGGGAACCTTGTGTGCTTCCTGATGTGCGGCATCTAAGTCGTCGAATGTATTTTCAACAGCTCGGATTTCGTCTCGGTACTTTGCAGATCCGAGGCATCCATTGCCAAGATGAAATTCGAGCCGTTGATTGTCGTGATCAACGGCTCGAATGTGCACACTGGCATCGTCAGGTCCTGAAGGCTACAGAATGACTTTCTAATTTGATCGATTTTGGTCCAATAACATCGAAAATATCGAAAAATATCGTAGTGGAAATTCAACCTTAATTACTCCAGACGTGAAATGATTCACACCTCATTTTTTTTTTAAAATGCACCCCTAGACCAAAAAAAAAAAAGGAAGTACATTTATAAAAAAATGTGAAAATCATTACCATTTATTTTGGGATCTCGCTAATCACCACTCTCGAGACAATGCATAACATGAAAATATTGTCAAATAAGTTCAAATTTCAAAAGACATTTCCCAGATTATCATTTTAATTTTCTCGGATATTAATACACATTTTGCAATTTTGTTTACTGGTGTTATTGGCCGGGACGATTCACATTGCACCCACTTTCTTTCATTTAAAAACCCTAGGTCCTCAACCATAAACCCCAATCGTGAGTCATCAAATGGAAACTATAAAAGAGCCATTGATAATCACAGATAAGAACGAGATGAGGCAGTGGTCAAGAACAATGAGACCCCAAGGCAAGACCATAGGCTTAGTCCCCACCATGGGTTACCTCCACAAGGGTCACCACTCACTCATTAAAGAATGCCACACCCACCTCACAGTTGTCTCAATCTACGTAAACCCAGGTCAGTTCTCTCCCTCTGAAGACCTCTCCACGTATCCATCTGATTTTAACGGTGATATCAACAAGCTCAAGTCTGTTCCTGGTGGCGTTGATGTTGTGTTTCACCCGTACAATTTGTATGACTATGGTGGGGGTGGGGGAGACAGAGAAGTGAAGAGAATGGGAAGAGGTGGGAAGTGGGAGAGGGAAGTGTTAATTTTGTTAATTTAAAATTTTAATATATCAGATTTATGAGGTGGCAGATATATACTTTGGATTCTTTTGCTTGACTTTATATCTATCCGGCTCTTTGTGTCCATTGGGAGGAGCTCCCTCCCATTCTCATTTATTCCTCTTGGTCAGTATGCCATGTGAGTACCAATTCTCCTTAAATGCCATGGCAGTTATCTATTCTTTCAATCCTTCTGGACTTTATATAAGTCTACAAACTAAGAAGAAAAAAAAGGATTACTACTTCTTCTTCTACAGAGAATTCGAAAAAACACTCCTTTTATAGAAAAGAAAAACACTCACAGATATATCCTCCATTTCCACTCTCTGTATTTTTCATACATACTTTGAAGTTATATATTTGAGCAGACGGGCAGTTCTTGGTTCGAGGAAAGTTTTAGCTGCACACAAACCTTTCCAGAATCGTTTTATCTTGGGAGTAGAGCGTCATACAACTCGGTGCAAGCGGAGACGTATCTTCTCTAAGGAGAGCGCTTTATGCGTGACTCCATCCACATAAGTTTTCTCTTAAACTTCTACTTTTGTGCTTACATAATTATTTCAAGTTTTATTGTTGTGTTGTTGTCTCCATTTACTGAAGTTTACAGAAATTCTAACCAATAATTTCCAACAGGAGGAGGAGGGGTGGTGTCTTGTGTGGAGGGGAGGGGAGGGGAGGGGAGTGGGGCATGAGACATGGGTTAGGATTGAGAGATTGGAAAAGGGAATGTGTGGGAAGAGTAGGCCTGTGTTCTTTAGAGGGGTGGCTACTGTTGTGGCTAAGTTGTTTAATGTAGTTGAGCCTGATGTTGCTGTTTTTGGAAGAAGGATTACCAGCAGTGGCGGATTATAAGGCGAATGGTGAGTTTTTTTTGGAAGGAGTATTTGTTTTTCAGTTTGTCCGATTTTTTATATGCTTGCTTCTCTACTTGTTCCATATGTTTACTTTATTAGTCTCGGATTGACAACCATAATGTTTTGGATTTGTCGAATTGGCAATCCTGCCTATCCATAAGCATTGAGGATGGGTCACCATTCTTCTTCTTTGCTTTTAAGATTTCTCTCTCTTTTTTCCATTATCCTGTGTATAACTTGAGTCGACCTAACTTAAGCTGTAGTCTGTAGAAGCTGAACATAGTGACTGGTTTGACTCGAATCCTTACTACGAAATCACAGCCATATATCCTGCCCTTCAAGAAACCAACTCAAAACCCAAAAATTCTGAAAAAGAGAAAGATCGTAGTGGTTTCGGGACTAACTCTGACCGAAAATAAAAACAAATAAAAAGATGCAAACTAGACTAACTGCAAGTTGATCTTGACTAGTACAGTTGAAATGCTAATGTTTGGTTAAAAACAGTAAGGCAATGACCTTTTCTTCAACAAAGAAGGCAATGGTGACCTTCTTATGGTCTAATTGATTCTCTTTCAGGTTCGGGATCTTGATTTTTCCATAGAAGTGATCGGTTCTGAGATAGTCCGGGATGACGATGGCCTTGCAATGAGCTCGCGCAACGTGCACCTCTCACCTGAATATAGGGAAAAGGTTCTTCCAATGCTAATCCACACAGATCGTAGTTGAACGTTGTGCCCATCGAAGCTCAATCCTAACTGTGTATGTAGAGCTTTTTTTTTTCGTATCTTCTTCTCTGAAGTAGCTTGTTCAAATATTGATCACTATTGCAAAATTGTGCTTTCCGAACCTCAGCAAACTGGGTTAGAAGAACTTATGAGGTGAATGATATTGGCAATGTCCTACAGGCCTTGTCAATAAATCGATCACTGTCAAAAGCTAAATTGGATGCAGAAACGGGCCGAGTCAATTGCAGAGAGTTGAAGGATTCAGTCATCCAAGCAATACTTGAAGCTGGTGGAAGAATAGATTATGCAGAGGTGAGGTGTAAACATGTCGTTTTTCTTTTGCGTGGGTCCGGTGGCGGCTCCAGAAATTTTATACAGGGTATTCAATATTTACCTTAATTCTACTAGCTTTACTAACTAGTATATACATACAAAATTTTCATATATTGGTTCAGGTAAGATATCACAATTTTTCTTGGCGAATTGTATGTTATTGGGTCAAGTAAAATTAAATCGGGGGAAGAATTGTTGTTTTCATAAAATTGATTTATGGGATGATTTGTTGAGCTAGGTGTTCAAATATTTTTTAAGGTGTTCAAATATTTGTGAGTAAGGTGTTCAACAATGGCTATACTAAACTAAAACTCAAAAATTTTACATGCATTTCTAAACAAAAATTTTTCTTGAGGGTGTTCACGTGACCACCCAAATAAAAGGGTGGAGCCGCCTATGTGTGGGTCTTGACGTCAGGGGCGGACGGGGGGGGGGGTGTTGGCCCCTGTACTCCCCCCAATTTTCTTCCTATTTTTAGTGTACTAATACATTTTTTTGTAATATTACTGAAGAGTGGTCCCAACAAATTAAGCAAAATTGACATTCCTGTGTCCGCCACTACTTGACGTGATTTCCATATACGAAATTTGAAGTTTTATGTTACATTTCCAAACACAATTGCGCAAGCACAAGCACATAATTTTTCAAACTGCATTAGCAATCTGGTTTGCAGTCTTAAATGGAGTAGGAAACCTGTCATCTCCTTGTTCCAATCGCGAAATCTTTGCCATCATTCGCTTGGCGTTCAAGTCATTCATTTCAAAAGATAAAATATTTAACTTTGTGCTAAATTTTTGCACAGATTCATACAATCTCAAGAGGATGGTTATTAAACTTTTCAAAAAATGTTAGGCGGATGAACTTGTATAATTTTAACGTTTGTAAGAAAAAAAAACTACAAAAATTGTAAAGAAATCTTGGTATTTGGGTAGGGCGGTTGCCGGGGCTCATCCGCGGGCCGTCCTTGAACATTGTTGTGCAACTCTCAGTTGACAATATTGTGTGGAGACACCCATGGAACCAACATAATGATCTTGTGTTTGTCCCTAGTTTACTAAAGGTGTATATGCCCTTTTGATCTGGGGCATAATTGCAGGTTGTGGCCTCTGTTATTGGAGAAAAACTTGGGTGACAGTTGGGTACCACAGGTTGTGGACGTTCCGGATTTTAGAGAGAGAGAGAGGGAGAAATCTGGGCCGTCCAAAACACTTTTGAACGGCCGAGATGCACGCTCGGCACCACGTGTACCCTACCCTACTCGTCTGGCACCCAAGTTTTTCTCCTCTTATGACCATGCCAATGCATATTTGAATACACCGGTTAGAGATTTGCAACTACACAGAGTTTTTGCAAATATTTTGTTTCCAACAAATTTGATGTGTATTGTGGGTTTTAATGTCTTCATCTTGCCAACAGATTGTAGACCAAGAAAGTTTGGAAACACAGGAAGAGATTAAGGGTGCTGCAGTGCTTTGTGTTGCGGCCTGGTTTGGAAAGGTCAGATTAATTGACAACATGGAGATCTATGTCCGAGGTAGTTCAGTTTGTATGTCTACCTAATGCAACAGTAATTGTGAACGCAGAGCTCGTTCTTGGTTGTTTTATGTTGGCATTTTTCTGATCAATGAATGGAGATGATGTACCGAATTCTACCGTAATGGCAGCTAAAAGCCTAAAACACTGCTTTCTGGTGTTGCTACTGTTGTAGTATGAGGTGGTAGTCAACAATGCGGTTATAAATCGAGTTCCTTCCAACAAAAGCTGAATTTGTAGGGTAATACAAAATCACCAGCTATCGAAATTTGTCCGTTTGTTTTTCTGGCTGGGATTCTGGCCATATAGAACGCCCACTGTATATAACAATCCTGGTACAGCCATGAATACGCCGGATATGCTTGAAAAACTAACCTCCCACAACCCGAAACCTTCAGAAGTTTCCCCAGACCGACAGCGTCAAAATTGCTGTGAAATTGTATCTTCTAGTTTTGTGTTCTCTCCCTCTCTCTCTTTTTTTTTTTTTTTTTGAAAGAAAGCGAGGATTTCAATATAAAAAAGAAACAAAATAGGCACCCAAAGCAACAGCTTAATAGGCTTTAGCCCAGGGACGGCTCCGCCCTTAAAAAAAGAGAATTTCTGATCACCTCAATGATCTTCCTCTCGATAGACTCAGAAAAACTGGGAATTTTCCAGCATCTTGGAGGTATTCCGAAATGTAGCCCCTCATCGATTCCATTCCTCCGTAAAAGATAATCTTGTATTACCAATTTAACATAATCCAGCAGCATAAAAAGAAAGAAGTGATGCAATAAAATCTTGGTTTCTTGTAGTACTAGATTTGCATTTCTGATGGCTCAACAGAAATATAACTAATAGCACAACTTAATGAACGAGAGCTGGAAAGGATATAAAGATAACTATAGCTTTAAGTTAGCTGATAACCAATGTGTAGTCAGGAAGACCAGCGGCAGAGACAAGGACTTCAATTTTTTTAAGGAACATGCTTCCCTTGCATATATTTGGCAAGGATGAGAGTGCAAGTTACACAGTGACATGTAATTTAGAAAATCATAACCCTTTGGTGTAGATTCTTGTTAGTAAGGCATACCGGCCTTGTTTTTTTTTGGTCTGATGAGGTTATCGTGGCTTAACCTCTCTTTCCTATGGGGTTTCCTCATTTCAATCAAACGAAATAATTGTAATTCTTAGGAAAAATAACCATATCATACAGGAATTTTTAAGCTCTCCGTCTAGGCTGCATCAAGCGCAGAAAGTGATGCCAGCAAAGCAACTTCTCTAAAGCAGCACCACATAAAAACATAAGCATAAACCATGTTTGCAGACTCATGCTCATATATTAACAAAATAAAAGAGAAATAATTTGGATTTAAGTTTTCTCATGGATATCGTCTGACCCACAATATTAAAATGCAGATGATGGTTTTGGATGTCAGTTGAAAAAAAAAAAAGCACAGAAACATCATGCCCTGCCATATCAAACAATTAAGGACCCAAAAGAAATCTCACAAACAACCAGTGACAAGATTGTTTACAGTTCATAGCAGTGGACTAAAATGCATGCACGTGAAGTTTATAATATGTGAGAATGTGGAATTTCTGACCCGTATCTGTCCACACAGTACATCTCATACTGTGTAGTCATCAGAAGCCAGAGCCTCACTTTAGGAGCATAAAGCCATAAACTATGGAATCAACCAAATTTAGAAGGAACCACCCGTAATGCTCCAGTCCACTGACTACCGAGTATTTTAAACATCAAAACAATCGGCCACATACCGAATGGGGTCGAATGACTTGGAAGAGAGTTTATATCCTCATGAGTCAGGAGTACTGTTTGGTCATTTTTGTTAAGTTGAATAACAGTTTAATAATTATAAGCCTAGTTGTATTGCATGGTTTACGCAGGCCCAATGATGTACAAAACTTTGATATGCCTTGATGTTCGGCCGTGAGCTACATCAACATTATTGTTTGCACAGTAAAAGGGTGATCGAGAAGTGAGGGATTGTGGTGCATAACGTGCATAGCCTAAGCACATGAATGTGTTATTTGCATGACCAAAGATAAAACTCCATTGATTCGATATCATCTGCTAGATGGAAAAAAGGTGGTCGCTCAGTCGTCATTTTTGTTAAACTTAAACTTTTGAACTTTAAAACTTCAACGCACAACACACAGACTGCTAAGATGACAAGTGAACTCCAAAAATGCGACAAGGAGTACTAGCATAGAAGGAACAATCATCCAAATAATATAATAATAACTTGAGGATAAAATAGAACTTTCTAAAAGCAATACCGAATTAACTTTGGAGTGAACGGGCATAATTCTGTGAATAGAAATCATGGAATATTAACTAAAAAATCCTGAATAAATCCTTAAACATAACAATTATGAAGATCCTCTGAGTTGATAGTTCCTAAGTAGCAGTGCAGGAATAAAAGAAAGGACAATAATCACAGACAACACTACTTTTACAGCACATAAGTCTTAATACCACATTATAGTTTCTTGTATTTTAAAACAAACTCACTTTCTGGTATGTAGCAGCAAGCGAAGTCTTGAAGCACAGAAAACAGCTGCTTCAGGGAGCAAACAGTGTCGTGACTCGTTTCGGGAATAGTTCCGGGCTTGAACTTTGAAGCCTCGTGTCTTGCCAATCAGGGGCACAGGACTGTTACTCTGAATGGGCATCTGCTTCAAATCATAGAAGACATCCGAGTCATGCAAGGTCAAGAATGTTGTCGCTACACCTGTCTACGAGCAGAGTTGGATATACAGGAGTCAGATATCTCTATGCATCTCAACACCAACTCGGTGCTGTTTTCATCAAGTGACTGATCCATAATTTGTGCCACTTCAATGTCCTGCACATTCAAATTCTTCAATAAGTAGATGCAAACAATATGTTAATAACATCCTAGGTAAAGATATTAAGACCTCTTCATAGGCAAGGAAATCACTGCGGCCTGAGAAAATTTGGTCTGAGATTATACATTTGTAATTTGGTTACTTGATAATCCCCAAATCCACAAATAAAAATGCTGATATGTCCTGCTCTCCATTCAAGAAGAAAAGCCTCCGCATGAAAGTCATGGAAGATATTTAAGATGTTAAAATCATATACTTTCAGGACTAAACCATAGCTCCAGTCCAATCACCTCAGCATGCCAAAATAGGGACTCGGTTGATGTAGATATCTGAACGCATGGTCCTGTCTTTCCAAAACCAGATTTGGTAGGACTGGGCTGCATAATCAACAAATGAAAACAAAAACATGAAAAGCAGAACTTGACACGCCAATAAATTGTTCAATTCCATTCCTCCGTAAAACATAATCTTGTATTTACCATAATCCAGCAGCATACAAAGAAAGAAGTGATGCAATAAAATCTTGCTTTCTTGTACCAGATTTGCATTTCTGATGGCTCAACAGAAGCGGGGGGAGAGGGCCAAGAAAGTAGGAGACTTATCAGATGTAGAATAAGAAATATAAACCACAAGTACTAATAGCACCACAACTTCCTTAAGAAAGAAGAAAAAGATAATTATAGCTTTATGTTTGCTGATAAACAATGTTTATTCAGGAAGACCAATGGCAGAGACAAGGACTTCGAATTTTTTAAGGAACACGCTTCTTGCATATATTTGGCAAGGATGAGAGTGCAAGTAACACAGTGACATGTAATTTAGAAAATCATAACCCTTTGGTGTGGGTTCTTGTTAGTAGGGCATACTGGCCTTGTTTTTTTTTGGGTCTGAGGAGGTTATCGTGGCTTAACCTCTCTTTCCTATGGGGTTTCCCCTTTTCAATCCAACAAAATAATTGTACTTCTTAAAAAAAATAACAATAGCGTACAGGAACTTTTAAGCTCCATCTAGGCTGCATCAAGCTCAGTCCAGCAAAGCAACTTCTCTGAAGTAGTAGCACCACATAAAACCACAAGCATAAACCATGCTTGCAGACTCATGCATATATATTAACATACTACTAACAGAGTTATACTTTGGAACTAAGTTTTCTCATTGGTATTGTCTGACCCACAATATCAGAATGCAGATGACGGTTTTGGATGTCAGTTGAAGAAATAAAGCACAGAAACATCATGCCTTGACATATCAAACAATTAAGGACCCAAAAGAAATCTCACAAACCACCAGTGACAAGATTGTTTACAGTTCCTAGCAGTGGACTAAAAAGTCTAAAATGCATGCATGTGACGTTTATAATATGAGAGAATATGTAATTTCTGACCCGTATCTGTCCACACAGTACATCTCATACTGTGTAGTCATCAGAAGCCAGAGCATCACTTTAGGAGCATAAACTATGGAATCAACCAAATTTAGAAGGAACCACCCGTAACGCTCCAGTCCACTGACTACCGAGTATATTTAAGTACATCAAAACCATCGGCCCTATACCGAATGGGGTCGAATGAATTGGAAGAGAGTTCAGATCCTCATGAATCAGGAGTACTGTTTAATCATTTTTGTTAAGTTGAATAAAAGTTTCATAGTTATAAGCCTAGTTGTATTGCATGGTTTATGCAGGCCCAATGATGTAGAAAACTTCGATATGGCTTGATGTTCGGCCGTGAGCTACATTAACATAATTATTTGCATAGTAAAAGGGTGATCGAGAAGTGAGGCGATTTTGGTGCTCAACTTGCATAGCCTAAGAACATGAATGTGTTATGTGCATTACCAAAGATAAAACTCCGTTGATGCGATATCATCTGCTAGAGGAAAAAAAGGTGGTCGCTCAGTCGTCATTTTCTTAAACTTAAACTTTTGAACTTTGAAACTTTGTCGCACAACACACGGACTGCTAAGATGACAAGTGAACTCTAAAAATGCGATAAGGAGTACTAATGTAGCACGAACAATAAGGATCTAACACTTTAAAATAATAATAATAACTTGAGGATAAAATAGAACATTCTAAAAGCAATACCGAATAACTTTGGACTAAACACGTCAACGGGGATGATTCAGAGAATAGAGACGATGCCATGATATAAAATCACGGAATATTAACTGAAAAGCCCTGAATAAATCCTTACATATAACAATTATGAAGATCCTCCGAGTTGATAGTTCCTAAGTAGCAGTGCAGGAACAAAAGAAAAGACAACAATCACATAGTCAACACAACTTTTTCAGCACATAAGTCTTGATACCACATTCTAGTTTCTTGTATTTTAAAACAAACTCACTCCCTGGGGTATGTAGCAGCAAGCAATGTCTTGAGGCACAGATAACAGCTGCTTCAGGGAGCGAACACCATGTCATTTCGCCTAGGTGGTCTGTCAGGAATAGTTCCTGGCTTGAACTTTGAAGCCTCATGTCTTGCCAATTCTGGAGGCACAGGACTGTTACTCTGAATGAGCATCTGCTTCAAATCATAGAAGACATCCGAGTCGTGCAAGGTCAAGAATGTTGTCGCTATACCTGTCTTTCCAGCACGACCTGTTCGTCCAATGCGATGTGTGTACATTTCAATGTTACCAGGCATATCATGATTGATCACATGGGCCACATCAGGAATATCAATCCCACGTCCTGCTACATCTGTTGCAACCAGAACATTGTATCTCTTTGCTCTGAAACCTTCGAGACTGATTTCTCTCTGCTCCTGTGACTTCCCGCCATGCAAAGTTGTCACACGATAACCAGCCTTATCCAAAGCTTTGGCAAGGCTATCAGCAGACTTCTTAGTGTTTATAAACACAATGGCTGTCTTCTCTCCGAGCTCATCCAACAATTTCTGCAACTTAAAGAATTTCTCCGACTCCTTCACCATGATCACATGCTGGGTAATCAGGTCAGTTGTCTTTCCTGCAGTACCAATAGTGACAACTACGGGATTCCTCAGGTACTTCCTAGCAAGTCGCTCGACAGCCGGAGGCATGGTAGCACTGAACATATAAGTGGTCCGGTAAATCTTTTTCTCATCAAGCTCTTCATCTTCATTCTCCGGTTTGAAATTGCTCGAGGGCATTGCATCCAACACACCCACAACTTGCGGCTCAAAACCCATATCTATCATGCGATCCGCCTCATCAAGTACCACATAATTACACTGATTCAAAACAGCATAACGCCTCTCTAAGCAATCGATAAGACGCCCAGGCGTGGCAATCACGACCTCACACCCTTGCCTAATCTTAAACCCTTGCTCCTCAATAGACTGACCACCAACAATCGAAACTACTTTAATCCCTAAATAATGGGCAAACTTGACAGTCTCATCCTCAATCTGCTGAGCAAGTTCTCGAGTAGGGGCCATCACCACAGCATAAGGCCCCTCAGCCTCATTCTCCTCAGTTATCGGAGGCAGCCTAGTTATATAAGTAAGCATGGGAAGAACAAAGGCGGCGGTCTTACCAGAACCAGTTTCGGCAACGCCAATGACATCTCTCTGTTGTAGCCCAAGTGGTATAGCCGCCATTTGAATAGGAGAAGGTTTCTTGTATCCAGCCCTCTCCACAGCCCTCAAAAGCTCAGCACTCAATTTACTCTCAGCCCAACTCCTCATAGGCCTCGGAATCCTCGAACCCTTGTAGGATATATTAAAATCCTCTCTGAAAATCCTCCAATCCCTCTCCGTCATCTCTTCTAGGTTTTTGTCCGACCAATGTCGATCGACCCTCATGTCAAAAGTATCGTACAAATCGGCAGCGTCGTCCTTGAGTTTCTGAGCGGCGGCTTCCTCGGGATTCTCCTCCACGCCGTCCTTCTTCCGGATCTCATCTCGCATATCCTTCTCGTTCTTCGCCGCGAGCTTCTTCTGCTCGCGGCGATCCATCCCGGCCCGAAAACCGCGACCGAAGAGGAGGCGAGCCTCGTGAGGGTTCTGGTAGAGGAAATTCATGTCGCGTGAGGTATCCTCGGTGTTCTCCCAATCGAAAGAGAATCGGAACTTCTCGCTAGGTTTGATAACCCTCTTCTTAGGTTTTTTGGAACCCAAATACTGCTCCTTGATGGACTCGATCTCTTTCTCCTTCTCTCGTTCCGCTAGCTTCTCGAGACGTGCACGCTCCTTGGCCTTCTGCTCCTCCTCTCGCTCCCGCTCCCGGTTCCGTCGCTCCGAATCGCGCTCCCGTTCCCGTTCGCGGTCTCGGTCGCGGGAAGAGCGGTGGTGGTTGTAATTGGAGCGTGAGTCGTCGTTTTTGGAATCGAGTGAAGGGCGGTGGGGGTTGTTGAGTAGTAACTGTTCGGAGCGGCGTTTCTGCTCGGCGATTTCTTCTTCCCGTTTTTGGAGGGCAATCTGCTCTCGTTGAGCTTTGGTGAGGAATACTGGCTTCTTTGAGTCGTTAGGACCGACGCCGACGCCGTCGTCAAGTGCTCGTTTCATCGTGGTTACTGTCGTATGGAAGAAGAGGCAGATGAAAGACGGTTCGGAGATAGTAGCGAGGGAATTAGGTATGGCAACGGGTAGGGATCCTATTTCATATGAATATCCAATTCCCTATTGGAGCACCGCTTCCATTCACTCACTGAAGGATAGTATTACTATTCACTGGGATTGGGTTTCCCGAATATATTCATATCTAAACAAAAAAATAAATAAATAGTAGTAATTTCATAAGGAAAATAAATTAATTGAATTTTTTTGAATATTAAGCAGTCTACTATGATAGATAGTAATTGATAAAATTTGTTAATTAAATAAGTAATTTTTACATATATAACTATACTCAAGATTTATAAGCATTCATATATAATATAGTATATGTAGTATGTATAATCAGGGAGAGTAAGGGGTGAGTACAGGCATTCGGGAGTGGGGATTACAAAATCACTCCCGCTCCATACTCGAGCGGATTTTCTTCATATTGTACCATACTCGCTACTATTGGGGGGAAATCCTGGGTTAGTCCTGCCTCCATATAGACGGAGCGAGGCGGGTATCCACTGGATATGGGGAAATTGTCATCCCTAGGAATGTCGCTGCAACTATCGCCAAAGCAGCACATTCATCGGGCTGGGTTAGGCTAAGTTTGGGTCGAACTTATATCTAAAATCAATCATGATTTTAGCAACCCATCGTAAACCCATCGGCTACCCACCCTAGATATAAACGAGACATGTGCAAAACTCAAGCCCGATCCATTAATAATCGGGCTGCATCTAATACGTACAAGCTTAACCAAATTAAATTTTTTATTTTCCAAGTTTGTCCAACAAGTCTATTTAATTTTCTAAAGCGTATCAAAATAATAAATTAATTAACCATAACGACCACAAATTAGAATTCACAATTGTAATAATTATAGTTAAAGTTCTAAATTCTCACAAAATTATTAAAGTAAATAAATGTTAAAAGAAAAGAGAAGAAATTGAATTGTAAGAAAACAAAGATGAAACATATTCTTTAACAAAAGAAGATTTGTCGCTTTCAAGAAAAAAATTTGTCACTTTAAGAAAAAAAAATCCTAAGCAACTAGGACTTGTAATGGTAACAATTACATATACATATATACAACTCCCTTCCTTCAAGGGATCCCATATTTTAGCCAAAATATGGGTCTCACCTTACCCGATTGAATTTTGATGATCTGAACCGTTCAATGTGTTTAAAACGTGATTTTAAAGGTTCACGCTTGAAATTATATGTAAAAAAAAGACCAGAAAGGGCGTGATCTGAGCAGTTTTTGATAAAAAAAATGTACAAATCTGCTCGGATCACGCCCTTCCCGGTCATTTTTTTATGATTCCTTGCGTGGTCCCTTAAAAGTACTTTTTTTTATAAAAAAAATAGAGAGAATTCCATAGATATCAACCAAGTACAACAGGATAAAAAAACAGAAAGGAAAAACGCAACATTGCTAGGAAATAAACACTAATTGACAAAGGACTCCCGGGGTTGCCATCTGTTGTATTCGGGTGGCGCACAAAAGAGGAAATGGCTTGCTAGTCAAGATCATGAGCCCGAAAAACACGTTTTAAACACATTGAACGGTACAGATCTTCAAAATTCAATCGAGAAAGGTGAGTCCCGCATTTTAGCCATATGCGGGATCCCTTATTCGAAGGGGACTCTACATAAATATATCATTTCAAAATAAAAATATTATTTTAATCGGGCAGGCCTTAATGGATTTTCCAAACCCAACCCATTTTGTAAACGGGCTTAAAATCTCAACTCAGCCCAGCCCTATGGGCCTAAATATTTATCTCAAACCAAAAAAAAAATCGGGTTTGACTGGGTAGGCTTTCAGGCTGGTGTGCACCCCTAGCTATAGTGCTTCTAAAACAACACCAATTTGCTGCAAATTAGGCAGCCATTTAACCTTTAGCTACTGTAACAACCCGACTCTTCAAGCACCACAGTAAAGAAACAACAACAATATTGTCTGATAACAATTCAATATGAAAAGAAAACAGTTTTTCAAGAGTCATGTCAAACTTAAATATTTACACAATCTTCATATAAACCTTCTGCATATCCTGTCTCTAACTTACCATCCGTTTTCTCTTTCTAGTCTTTCCTTCCTTTCACTTAATTTTCTTGTTTTCCTTCGTCTGACCTAGCTTCTACACTACCACCACTTTCCCTCCTTCTTTTTTTCTTTTCTCGGCCAACTACCCAATCCTATATATATTATTATCTCTTCCCCTCTCTTGTAATCTATCTTCTCTTATTTGTCTCATTAATGGATCTCATCTATTTATACACATACCATATGTCTCACACATATATCAAAACTCACGTGCACTCAAAACCCACAAGTTAACACTTAGCTCCATTCAAAAATACTATTTTGCAACTGCTTTTCCTTTTTATTCTTCCTTTTTTTTCCGTTTTTTAACTATAAGCCTCTAACGACAGAAACACTAGACAGATTTCAATATCGGGATATTACAATATCTCCCCTTTTAGGAATTTCGTCCCCAAAATTTACTAATCAAAGTATAATAAATAAATTCAATGCTTCTACTGCGCACTCTTTTTTTTTCTTTCCAAAACGAACTCTTACTGCCTACACAATCTCATATTAAGGTACAATAAATTATTTTGAGGAGATACTACTTCACACATTTTCTTTTCATAAACTTATTCCAATACTTTGGAAGGTATATTATAGTCTACTCACCCTACAAATCCTCAAAAATTGTTCGTAAATTTTATAAAGCCATTCCAAACAAAGCATGGCCAACATTGATAAGCCAACATAATTAAGCAACATAAATTTTAGTCTATAAACCACACATCCGACCACACAGGTCACGCCACCAAGGCTACACCACACATGCATTTAATTCACGCCACACAGGTAATTTATTCACTCCACAAAGTTCATATAGTTCACATTACTAAGGCAACGCCACTAAGGCTATATAGTAAATGGCTTCAAGCTAATCATAATAAGCATAACAAACAACCATCTACAAAATGTCATAACCCTCCACAATTATACTGTACATCCACATAAGACATGAAAATTCAAATAAAACTGGTACCCAAGCAGAGCAAACAGACTCAGATGAATATGGGAAACAATCGAATATTCATGCACCCCTAGGCTCCAGAGATCAGTTGTACACATGGTATACATACTGATTAACTGTAAAATCTCATGTGAATGGGTTAGTATCTACGTACATAGAAATACCAAAAGTACTACTTAAGACCAAGAAAAAATAAAAGTAATTCTCACACTACTTTCTTATTCTCTATTCCAATAGCGAACCAAAGGGAATATTAACTTCGCTTAACTAAATAAAATTATTTCTCAAGGAATTCTCATGCAGCCCAACTTGGCAAAATGAACCTCAACTCAAAGTGGTGACTCACTCACAAGTACTTGGCAAAATTAGTTCATCAAGGTTCATGTATACGCTTGTAAGGTGAGTTTAATACGCTAGAAACGAACTCTTGCCATTTAAGAAAACTTTTGAGCATAAGAAGTATCTATGAGTTAAACCAGCTACACATGAGGGAAAATTACCCAAAAATTATATGGAAATCAAAAAACACAAGACGTAATATGCACAACCTATAGTACATTATTCCTCCCTCTTAACTTGAAATGTGTTATGTCCTCATAGCATGAAGACAATATGAAAATTAAGAATAAGGAGGAATGGAAATGTATCGACGGGATGAAATGTCAACCATCATATACCTCGACCAAAGGTGAGGATTTTTCATCACTCCTACAAAGAGAAAATGGTATTAGAACCGCGCGGCTCATGTTATCCAGGCTACACAAATAACAATATGTACAAAAATAAAACAACTGAATAATCTTCACGCGATTGCACGGGTACTACTTTTCTTCCCGCCTCCCCACTCAAAGTGTTGTAGAAGATGTCACACAACACTTCAAGCTAGAGAAGGGTGGCTATACCGGACCATCCAAATACACTACATCCTTCACGTGAAATCCAAACATTCTCCGTACTACGAAGAGCTACTTGTACGAGCATATCACCCCATTTCAGCCCCTTCGTTAAAAATTGTACGCGGCCATGCCATAAGATAAGATACTTAGAGTATTGCAATACCAGTAGTCGCTTTAGAAAATTAAGTTCCACCAAATGCATAATGCGAACCAAATTCATTTCAAAGTGTTGACAACATTTACTAAAAGCAGATTATAAACACAGCCATAATTATCAACACCTAGAAAATCAATTAGTTTAACTCTTTCAAGTTCTAGTGGTGGAGGAGACTCAATGGAAGTGCTAGTGGCATTAGCCTCAAAAGTTTTCTCATGAAAAGGCATATCAAATGTACAACTAGAATCCTTTTAGGAAGCATAATCGAAATCAGGCTCATCATCCCATTTAACCTCTGAGATTTCTTCCAAAGCTAAAATAACGCCTTCATTAAAGAACAATGGTTCTATTTCCTCTATGGTGAGGGAATTTTCCAAAGGATCATCACACACTAACGACTCTATTTCAATTTCAGTCAACTGGCAAAATTAGGATTTTTGGGCTAATTTATTAAGGTAGTCCTAACCCTTTTTGGCATTTTTACTCGAAAATTCTTCATCAACCAACAAATCAAATTGACATGTGTAGGATTTAAACCTCGGCAGAAGATAGCCAAAAGATTCCCGAGCACATACAAAGAATTTGACGAAGGGGACGTGGAACATTTAAATCACCCCCAATACTGTGGAAAAGACTCATCACATCTTGTTGATAGAAATTAGTTATGTCTTGAAAAAGCCCTTCATAACAACTTCCAAAATAAGCCATTTTAAAAAAAAAAATCTTATTAACAAAAGCTAAAATCAATAATCAAAACAAAAAGAAAAGATGGACATACTTACAACGGGGCAAGGCGAACTTACACTAGATAGACCATTGGGTCCCCGACAACGGCGTAAAAAATGCTTGCGACTCGACTTTGCGTTATTTAGTAGGCTTGACCGAAGCATAGGGCTAGGTCGGCGACAACATAGTAACTGGTAAGACCGAATCGAATCCACTGGGATCGAATGAACCGTGCGTGAAAGTTGACTTGCGCGTGGAGTTTTTAGCCTTAAAGCGGCAAACTGAATTTGTGGTTGGTGGAATTCACTTAATTTCGTGAATGACTTGAAGATTAAAAGACTAATTAAACTAAGGCAAAGTCTAGGAGATTTTAACAACCACGACTTAGGCTAATCCATTCTTCTCTTGATAACCGGCTCGGTACATCGTCAAATGCTCCTGAACGGATGATTTAAAGCTTGAAACCATTTCACTAAAAAAGGTGCTTAGCAAAGATTAGGATTTTTCGATTCATTTGGCAAACATTTAAATTGACATCGCCCTAAGCATCATACGGACCAAGTAGAATAAACCTTTGGCTACGTGAGATCAAAGGTATTAACAAACTCAAACTTTGGTACATAAAATAAACCCTAACTTTTTTATCAACAAGAAATGTGTGCTTTCTAATGAGAAGAATGGATCAACCCCATGACTTAGCCTATTTAAATTACTTATACACCATAATGGAAAAGCAAGACTAGAAGGATAAAGGAAATAAAGAACATGACACAAGAGAAAATAAACTAGATTTATAGAAGGATCTAAGTACGGAGTACAACTTTAAACTACGAGAAATTAACGGGAAATGAAAGCTTACACACGTTCTTGAAGAAATAAAGCTTGGAAATCTATGGAGGAAATAAGACTTAAATTAGAGATTAGAGCTAAGGAAGAAGAAGGAGTGAGAGGAAGAGAGATGGATATTTATACAAAACCCATCCTCTCTCCTCCAAAAAGTTACTAAAAATGGAAAACTTTCCATAAAAAGGAAAGTAATAAAGCTACTTTAAAGGCTGTCTGGACTACCCTGTATCGATACCTAAAAGAGCCTGTATCGATACCTATCACAAAAATTCCCAAGAGAGAAGTGTGTATCGATACAGAGAGAAGCCTGTATCAATACAGAAGGGTCTGTATTTTTAGGAACAAAAAAGTATCGATACCCAGAAGATCCTTTATCGATACACACTCCCCACAAGCATGGTCTTCATCTTTTGGTCACCCCTTGGCCCTTGTGTGCTTCCGGACTTCCTCCAAAGCACTTCAAATCTTCGTGTGGCCTTCGGGTAGGGTGACGTTTAGTCTCGTGTACTCTTGAATACTCCCGGATCCCACTGGGAATCATTGTGAGCCTTGGACACGGCTTTAGCCTTCCAGCTCGATCTTGTGCCCTATTTAACTTCCCAAGCCTTGGCCAAATCCTTAATTTCTTGGCTCTTTGGACTCGGTGATTGAAAGCCATGGGGCACTTGATCCTCAGATTATCGGGAAACATCCTGAAGCGCTTCAAATGCGCCTTATTCACTAGTTAAACCTGAAACTATCAAAAACACATTTCGCGCAACATTAATTATAGAAAGTGCTAAAAAGCGCGTGTGTGTGTGTGTGTGTGATCAAAATGAGTTAGATAAGCCTTACTATATTGTTTGGTCTTGTTACTTCCTTGAAACAGAAAATGATTGTGTGCGAGCGTGCTAGAGAAAACTTATAAGTCTTCTCTCTCAGATTAACTTTGGAAAACCAAATCTAACCAGACGACTGTGTTTGAATGGTTCAATTACCTCAATTAAGAGGATTTTTCTTTTAAAATGAAGAAATACAAACACATTTACTTAGGAAATCAAAGAACAATAAAGAAACAAGAAACTTTGATTAAGAAATCAAAAGTAAACTTACTTCGAAATCTTCTTCAACTTCAAATAGAACGACAAAAAGTACTTTGAACACTGGATTGTTACAAATACTACTTTCATCTACTCCTAAACTACTTTTCTAAACTACTTCGAACTAAGTCAAATTCCTAAAACGTCAATTCTAATTGTCAAAGAACAAACCAAGCATCATTTTTGTTGTTTGTTGAAGATTTGTACATGGATTCTTCACTCTTCAATTTCTTCTATTTATAGACCTTGCTTGTAGTTCGAACTTCCCGCCTGGTTTCTTGGCTTCGAACTTCATCATTTCATTTCGAAAGATTGTTTCTTCCCTCCAAAAGAATTTGAATATAAACCTGCACGGGTTTATTCATTCAAATCACATTTTGCACATGATTAAATTCAAAAGATAACTTCCTCCCACGATCTGCTTCATGTGTGATTGCTTCAACTGTTAACTGCCCATTTTCACATGTGTAAAAATATGGAATTCATGCCTTCTGACAGTTCGTAATGTGGTTTTGAAGCCCTTTCAATTTATCTTTTAATTACTATCTGACTATAACTGCCAATAACTGCTTTTTAAACTGAAGGATAATACGATACCGTATTGATCTTCTTAGAAACAATATAATCTAGTGCTTCTCATTAATGACAAATCGCCAACGTTTGGTATTTCAGATTACGTGTCAATTAATTACTAGATGTGTTAATTTTATATGTAAACATATATACAGTATCTAGGGCTTATCACTAACTAATGAATGTGTAATTTTATTTAGTTGGTTGGGATTTTTGTTGAAAATTTAAAATTTGTTGCCATGATTTTGGTTATTTGGGTTGGATATCAAATATGTTGTACTAAAAAAAATATGGTTTTTTTAAATTTTTTGGTTAGGTAACTTTCAAACCGGATCCCCGATCCTCGTCAGGAGCGAGGGATGGAGGGTGAAGGTGATTCCCCGTTTGGGGAATGGATCGAGGATGGAGGATGATAGAGAGTTCGGAGATTGGAGGAGGGGAATCCGTCTTTGATTTGCCCTGTTGCCATCCCTAAGAGCATCTTCAATGCATCTCTATATCTTTATTTTAGAGACCAGACGGTGACATATTAAGGGAAAATTTTGTAATTTATCCCATATTTTTCTCAAATTTTTCTACTTTTTGGAGGAACCCATAATTCTTTTTAGGGATTTGGAGACCAAAATAAAGGTGTAAATCTCTACATTTAGAGGCATCGAGGTAAATTTGGAGACCAAATATCTAAAAAGGACGGTGGATCCCTACAAGATTCTTTCATAAAATATAAAAAAGTTAAAGAAAAAGATAAAATAAATAATAAAATCTCTCCTTAATATGTCTCATCCGATCCTTAACACAGAGATATAGACTATAGAGATGCATTGGACATGCTGTAATGCGTGAGAGAAAGAGGAGTAAAACACCTTGTTCGGTTTCGTTTTTGAGACCTAGGTTCTACCTTTTTTCACGTGGGCCCCCAATGCCAGCCTCTATTTTCTCTTACTTCTTCATTTCAAGAAATAATACTCTAATGTATACATTTTACGAGATGAGTCCGTGAAATCCACTTTGAAGACTCACAAAAATGATCCGCGCCGTTCATTAATTTTGAAAATAATTTTTTGAGTCAATCGTAAAAAACCAGCACATTCGAAAAATTATAAGTGATTGATCTGTCTTATAATTTTTCATTCACAATTTAGGATCCTAAATTTTGTCAAAAGTTTGAAAGAAAGTTAGACAACTGGATCAAGTACTTAAAGTTATACGATTGATCTGATTTTTTTTCTGGATAACTCAAAGAATAATTTTAAAACTAAAGGATGGCTTGGATCATTTGTATGAGTTTTTGTAATGGACCCCACGGACTCATCTCGCACGAGGTATATACTAGAGAAATATTTCCTAAAATAAAGATGTGAGAGAAAATAGGGGCTGTCATTGGGGGGGCCCACAGCAAAAAGTTGAAACCATGTTCTCAAGAACTAAACCGAACATGGTGGCTGCCCTGAGTTGCCCGCCCCAAACGGCGTCGGTTTTGCGCCCCAAATGCCAAGTGTTAAAAAGCGCTTAATCTGGAACCTTTTGACACTGCACTTTACCGCTGAATGAAATGATGCAAAATGAAGCAGGAGTTGGATTCCGCAGAAAAGCCTCTCTCTCTCTCTCTCAGCGCCAAGCAATCACGGGTCATCCCTGAGAAATGCCCACTTTGATCTTTCAGCTGCCAAAGGACGGAGAAACTACTCTTCTTGATTATATTAGAAAAAGCCGTGAGCAGAACTGCCCTTATCTTTCTGCAAAATCTGCATGTTGATGAATTTACTCTTCATTTCATTCGAATTCTCTTTCTCAATTACCTCTTATAAAATCCTCACGAATTCTTTTCCAATTTCACTGATATGGGAAAACCTACCATTTTATCTTCTTTGTTTCCTTTTGTTATTTTCCCTCTATATTGTGATGGGTTCTTTTCTGTTTCTTCATTGTTTTGGTGAATGAATGATAACCCATGTCCCTTTTACATTTTTCTTTGAGACCCATGTTTCTGATTTTGTAAAACAATGGGAAGTTTCTCAAATGGAGAGCCTTTCCTTTGGTTTCCGTAGATTTTGAGGGGTGGTTCTTTCTTTTGTCATTGCTTTGATGATTGATCAATAAATGAAAACCCATTTCCCTTTTCGCCATTTTCTTTGGGACCCATGTTTCTAAATCAGTTCATGCACTTCTTGAAATCAATTCACACGTTCAGAAGGAAAACCCCTTTTGATTGTGTTTTCGAAGCCATGTTTTTGACAATCTTGTAGTTCAAGGGCTTTTCAATGGCTAGCTCTTGTTTCAATCCATTTCGACCAAGAAAGTCGAAGGAAAAGCAATTCCCAGCCCCTTTTTGGAAAACCCAAATGAATTCTGAGTTGGAGAAGATGGAAAAGAAGAGATTTGACAGTTTGGAGTCATGGTCAATGATTTTGGATTCTGATAATGTTGAAACTTGGGAGGCTTCATCATCATCAAAGGAAGACAAGGAGGAATGGACTGCAGATCTTTCCCAGCTGTTCATTGGGAATAAGTTTGCTTCTGGCGCCCACAGCCGGATTTACAGGGGGATTTACAAGCAAAGGGCAGTGGCAGTGAAAATGGTGAGGATTCCTACTCATAAGGAGGAGACAAGGGTTTTGCTAGAACAGCAATTTAAGTCTGAAGTTGCCTTGCTTTCGCGTCTCTATCATCCCAACATAGTGCAGGTTACACTTGATTCATATTACATGATCTAATTTAGGTGAATGGACGTTAGGTTTGTATTTTGATTCGCTTTGGTATTGTGGTAGTAATTTTCAATCAAGTACTTGCTGATGGAGAAAACCTGTAAAAACTCTATCAAAATCAGTTGAACAATATGCAGTTTAACAGATTAGTCATATTTAAAGTTTGTTGCCATTTGCCTGTTAGATTCGTTGGTGGTGTCGAACTTAAAATCAATTGGCAATACGCAAGAGTCTTTAGTATATAGTATTTACTAAGCATGGTTGACTTAGATGACCAATGTGGGAGAAGTCTAATGCCTCAAATGTAGGGTAATATTCTTCATTTAGCATTTCTTACGTAATTTATGTTTTTCATACCTCCTATGCTTCAGAGCTTTAACGAGCCGGACTAACCCTTGCCATGAGTTATTTAAGCTCTGCTAAAGAATATGATCTTTAAAATGTGATCAAGCATATGTGACTCATGAGCTTTTAACGTGTTCAAGCTTGCTTTGTTTATCTCTTTCACTGATGACAATCAACATGCCTGATCAAGCTGAGCTTAAGTAGGTATTTATCTTTTTGACTTAGAAGATATATTAGCATATTAAGCTGACCTAAGCAAATTCACTGGCTATACTGTGCTTCCAAGCTTGGTTTGTTTATATGACAAAGCCGATCTCAAATGAGTTTCATGAGTGCCAACAGCAGCCTAGTACAGGAAGCTTTGTTCAAATTGCAACCGCTCCTCTACCCTGTCTTATGTTGTTTTTTGTTTGGTTTTGGTAACACAGTAAGATTTCGTATGTAATCTTTTCTGGTGCACATATCAGCTTCTCCCTTCATGTCAATTACATAAAATTTCAAATAGTAATGATCTTCCATTAAGTTGATGTGGCTTGCTTACTAGTGATGTTTCCTTTATCAACAGTTCATTGCAGCTTGCAAAAAGCCTCCTGTGTATTGCATTATTACCGAATACATGTCGCAAGGAAATCTAAGGATGTATCTCAACAAGAAAGAGCCATACTCACTTTCAACCGAAACAATATTGAGGTTGGCCCTTGATATATCCCACGGAATGGAGTATCTTCACTCACAAGGGGTGATCCACAGAGACCTTAAGTCAAATAACTTGCTTCTAAATGATGAGATGAGGGTTAAGGTTGCGGATTTTGGTACCTCGTGTCTAGAAACTCAATGCCAAGAATCAAAAGGAAATAAGGGAACTTACCGTTGGATGGCCCCAGAGATGATCAAGGAGAAAGCTTACTCTCGGAAAGTTGATGTGTATAGTTTTGGGATCGTGCTGTGGGAGCTCACCACAGCTTTGCTTCCGTTTCAGGGAATGACCCCAGTGCAGGCTGCCTTTGCTGTGGCTGAGAAGGTTAGCACTAATTTCCTGCTTTCTTCCATGGTAAAATGTTTTCCTTTACTTGCTTCCCTAAAATGTTGCTATGTGATGCTTGCTTGGTTTCAGCATAAGCTATTTAAGAACACAGTGCAACTTGAATTTTTTAGTTCCCTCTCTCCGTTGATCATAGGTTTGATGTGTGGAACTCCAAAAGAGCATTTATATTGAGTCAAATCAACTTCTTTACGGAATGTATAGTCATGCTTGGTCCCTAAGTGCTTGTAGAATGCCATTCCAAAAAAAAAAAAAAAAGACATCCCTTTCTGTCAGTATCATAGCTAATTCGCGATGTGCTGGTCCTAATTTTTCTTCCGTTCATACATTGATTGCCAATAACCATGAGTGTTCTTCTTGCTTTCCTGCTCTTTACTCTCTAGAACTAGGTCCAATAAACTAGCCGAATGAGTCCAGTAGAGGATTCTTCGATTTTAAGCTACCACAGCTAGGAATATTTCCTTCTTATGTCAACGCCAGTATTTCACCGAAGGATAAGCTATCAGACCAAGCAATTATTTTGTTGAGACACTTACTAATTATGGTAGTGAGAATGTTTTTAGAGTGTAGCAGAGCTCTGTGTGGAACTTTCTTCTGATTCTTTCCAACTGATTGGCGTTCTTGTACCTGTTTTTATTGTACATTCTATTTTCAGAGGATAAAATGGTTGAGTAAGTTGCACTACCTTGTTAGGTGGCTTTCAGGTACTTTTAACCGCGGAAAGTACCTATATGGGACATGCTTATAATTTTACATTGTTTACCCCATTTTTAAGAAGTTAAAGAGAATCCTTCACCTAGTGTGAGTCTTATATTTTTCATTATACTGTTAATGAATAGCCCTTGTTTCCTTACTGATTATTCATTCTGCATCTTATCTACTTCGACTGGTCGTCATTACTCTTTGTGAGTCCCAGAAATTGGAAGATTTCTCGATGCTTAGTGGCGTTTTGTTTGACATTGGCAGAACGAACGACCACCGCTGCCTCCTAGCTGTCAACCTGCGCTTGCTCACCTCATAAAACGTTGCTGGGCGGCAAACCCATCAAAGCGACCGGATTTCGCCTACATTGTGTCGACTTTGGAGAAGTACGACGAGTGTGTGAAGGAGGGCCTACCGCTTTCTTCCCATTCAGGGTTGGTCAGTCGTAACGTCATTCTTGAACGTCTGAAAGGCTGTGTATCCACTAGCTCATCCATACCTGTACATGCCTAATTCTCTACCAAAGTTCAATATTTCCTAGATGTCAATTCTATATCACTATGTTCTAGAGACGCAAAAACCGATCGCAAAATCAAGCTGCATGCCACTGGTGCTTTAGTCGGTTTTTGCGTCTCTAGATTTATTGCTTGTATTTATTTGATGTTCTTTACAGTGATCAATCGTAGAACTTCATTCCTAAGCTCCAAGATATGGAAATGGTTTGGTGATTGTAACTGCCTTTTGTTTGTAGTAGAAACTTTGTTGATGGTGATGTAAAGTGTTTTAAGAAAATGGTTGTTTTGACTTGTTTGTGAATCTAAATTCTAAGCACAACAAAAAGTCAATCTGACCCATTTTGTATGCAAGATCATCCTTCTTACTTAGAAAGTACAATCTTCAGTTTACTGTTGCAGGTTTCATTGTACAGACGATTTCATAATGTTGTTGACATGGTATTCAGACAATGATATACTTTTATCCATTTAGCTGAATATCTTTTCCTTTTTGTGTACCATTTTTCAGTGGCGGCTCCAGAAACTTTTGAAAGAGTGTTATAAAATACTTACTTGGAAGGGTGTTATAAGATACTTACACTCTACTGCCTCTAGAAACCGTAACTATTTATAAACAAAAATTTACCTATATAATATAGATTAGGCTATATTATGAAGTATACATGCATAATATTATCGATCTATAAAGAGAAAGGCGGACAGCGGAGAGAACTCCGCGTAGTTGTGTTCTTTTTGGGTTTTGTTATGTTTTGTGCGGTTCGTCAAATTGGATTGAATTGTGGGTTGATATTTTGGTTCGGGTGTTCAACTAGTTTTAGATTGTATGTTCAATTATTTTTGAAATGAAGTAATTCATCGGGTGTTCAACTAGTTTTAGATTGTCTGTTCAATTATTTTGGAAATGAGTAATTCAACTATTTTTAAGTTGGGTGTTCAAGAAATGGCTATACTAAATTTACTTTAGAAGCTTTTTTAGTTCAAGTGAACACCTTGGCTCGTGTGTGTGGCTGCCCATGTGCCATTTTTCGTGGGGGTGGCTGCCCCTGCCATTTTTCTTGATTTTTCCCGGGTCTGTTCTTTGGTGCCATAATTCAAATGGTCGCTCTGATACCATTTTGTAACGTCCCATGTAGACCACTGACCCTTTACCTTAATTTTAATCCGCAAGCAACACCACATAACCCATATGCTTAAGCTCAATATACTAGTAGTATTCTACATACACGGTTTATTATATTCACAAGATTATCTATGTAGACTTCCGATCTGAGACTAAACGTTCTTTACTCCGAAATCTGGGGTATTACATAGCCGCACCGTGAACTGGAACCCCTTTGCCACAACCATCTCTTGATATCTTTGCTATTGAAATCCGGGGAGGTCATCCCTAACCTTTGGAGTTGCTCAATGCTCGATGATAGAAATATTTAGAACTTCCTTTTTTGACAACTTTGTTTACACTCACAACTTGCACATAAACAACCGAGGCTGTGAATAACCGATATTAATAGGAGTATCCAACACTTCAATTAAACCGCATTATTGAGGAGAGATTGATTCTCGGGACTCAAATTCATGTCTCAGCGCAGGGAGCGGATAGCGATGGTCTTTGCTTTTAGTCACAACATCTCACTAAATTATGCGTATTTGTCTATTGCCGTGACGGGATTAGTAGATAATGCTCACATTATGGATTGATTCCTTCAGCAAATGATTAGACTTGACCAGTTCAATCGTCTGTAATCGTGGAAAACTGGAATTAACAATGCCTAGTGAATTTGCATAGCTTATTTGACATTAATGTTTTCAACTATTATATTGCTTCTCGTGGTCGCGAGGCTTACGACTTTGTTAGTTTTTTTCCTTTTTCTTGAAATTTTTTTCGTGTTAGCCGGCCCAATAGACCGGCTAATATGAAAGAGCAATTTTCATCACTAGAGTGTCCAATTAGAGCCTGAGAATGGCTTTGTTAAAACCCCAAACACTGTCTTATCTTGATTTGAAAAATTGTTAACCGGCACTTGATTGTTGACTTATTTT
>JAXBDA010004107.1:0-30649 GCA_036023075.1 Gaultheria prostrata | reverse complement strand
CAGGATTCCTGGGATTAGACAATACAAAAATGTGCCGCGCGAGACACTTATAGTGCCGCGCAAGACACTTGAAAGTGCCGCGCGGCTTACTTGACTCCACCGCGCGGTGGAGTTGTTCTTTCTAAAAAAAAATTGAACCGCGCAAGACCACAAGTGTACCGCGCGGTACACTTTTTTTTTTACGTTTCTTTTATTGTCATCGGGGATTTAAAAATAATAATAATAATAAAAGTAAGAACAAAAGTAAAAATAGAATAAAGTATAAATAAATAAATAAGTAAAATGCACGGGAATCGAAAATTGGGGGTGTCTACAATTGCCCCTCTTTGACGAGACTTAGCAATCAATCTGTGATGCAAGTTGCGTCAAAGATATAGACATCCCAATTTGATCATCTTGGTGCGAGAATTGCCGTTGAGGCGTTTCGTGAGAATTTTTGTTTTTCGTTTATCTACGAAGGGAAAAGATGATTTTTTTTGGAAAATCATAACAAGCACCACGGAGGGTTTTGAAAAATTAAGATTGCCACTGGGGCCCTTTTGAAAATATGCCCCTCATTTTTCAATGACGGAAAGAAGAATGATTCTGTGGAAAACATAATTCAAATAACACCATAGAATATTTTTTTTGGAAAATTAAACTTGCCATTGGGCTTTCACCGTAGCAGATTTTTGAAAAATTACCGCTGAGGGCTTGAGGAAATTAGAACATTGTTCGATGCCGTTGAGGGCTTCACGAAAAAATAATTTTGATGCCTTTTGAGGACTTTAAAATTTTTCAATACCATGGAGGATCTGAAAATTAATGCCATTGAGGATGAAAAACATATTCAATACCTTTGAGGATTTTAAAATAAAATAAAGTAAAATTTCATACCTTTGAGGATTTTGAGAAATATATATATACATATATATATACATACATATATATATGATAATAATAATAATAATAATAATACCTTTGAGGATTTACATAACACAACTTTTGAAAAATACCTTTTTACCACCAAGGATGTATAAAATTGTTAAAGAAAAGGTGTTCTGGTGTTAAAAAGGCGATTTTTTTCATAAAGCCGGGGGGGAAAGTGTAATTTTGTTTAACAAAATACAAAGAGGGGAAGCTGTGCCGTGCAAGAGCTTACATGAAATGTCATGAAAATTTTTAAAATGCCGTATAAGGGCTTACATGAAAACTTTAAATGCCGTGAAAGGGCTTATATGAAAACTTTTAAAATATCATGAAAACTTTTAAATGCCGTGTAAGGGCTTACATGAAAATATTAAACGCCGTGAAAGGGCTTACTTGAAAACTTTAAATGCCGTATAAAGACTTACCTGAAAATATTAATTGTCGTACAAGGGCTTACATGAAAATATCAACTGGTACCATTACAGAATTTTTATTGATGCCCGACGGACTTTATTAAACAGTGACTATAATCCATTCGGAGCAAGTGACCGTCCGAACCAACGTGAGTGCTTTATGAGAATGCTCGTGATCCTTTTGGAGCGAGTGACCGTCTGGACCAACGTGAGTGCTTCATGAGAATGATCATGATCGTTTCGGAGCGAGTGACCGTCCGAACCAATGTGAGTGCTTCATGAGAATGATCGTGATCCGTTCGGAGCGTGACAGTGCCCTTGGTTTTCCTAGACCTTGGCAGAATGCGAAACTGATTCAGAACAACAAGTGAATTCATGTTTGAAAAGTGGTTCCGAAGGACAACTTGACTGAAAAGATTATCCCGCAGGGTGATTTGATTAAAAAGTCATTCCTCAGGACGGTTTGATTGAAAAGAGTCGACCATTTCTGGTCTTGAAATTGATTTGAATCTGAAGTAACCATTTCTGGTTTTGAAATTGAATTTGAAGTGACCATTTCTGGTCTTGAAGTTGAATTTGAAGGCGACCATTTCTAGTCTTTGAAATTGAATTTGAAGGCGACCATTTCTGGTCTTGAAATTGAATTTGAAGGCGACCATTTCTGGTCTCGACTTTGAAATTGAGCTTGAAGTTGATTGAAAAATTATCCCGGAGGACGATTGATTGAAAAGCTATCCCGAAGGATAATTGTCTAACAGTAAAATTGTCTTGAAGGATGATTGATTGGAAAACCGCTACTGAGGACGCTTGATTGAAAAACTGCCGCATGATTGAAAAATCGACACTTGTTTGAAAAACCGCCACTGAGGACATTTGGTTGAAAAATGATCATCACTGAGGACACTTGATTGAAAAATCGCCACTGAGGATGTTTTATTGAAAATAATCGTTACTGAGGACACATGAAAATAAACATGTCCCGAAGGACAATTGATTTGAGAAAAAAAGGGGACCACTTATGGCCAATTGATTTGAAAAATTATCCCGAAGGACGGTCGAGTGAGACTCAGGATTTGACACTTGATGACATAATAAACAACATTCCTCTTTTTTTTTTTGAAAAGTAGGTAGCGCAACGGGCTGTCTCTTTTGCTTTACTGTCTTTCCTTTTGGCCACAGTTTGGATCTCAGGTGGAGGTTCGACCCTTGGGTTTGTCTTTGTTGAGGTTGGAAATTGCGGCTTTGAGCCTTCTTGGATCCCAACGTATGTTTGCCACGGTGAATGGTGGTGGGCTGACGTGCCCCAGTTCTTGGATTTGGGCACATGCTTGCCCCAGTGAATGGTGGTGGGCTGACGTGCCCCAGCCTTGAACAAATGTGGCCCTTAGTTTTGAATCTGTTGTTTTAGCTATCATTGATTCTTCCATGCATTGAAATCGTCTTCCACGAGTCTAAGACTAACAAGACCATTTAGGGCCTGACTGGATAAAGACCTTAGGTGAATTTGGACAAGGCCCAAGACAGAGGAGTGACTTCACAATGATGCCCCTTGGCAAGACATAGGCAATGAAGTGTATTTTTTACAAGACCATGCTGACTGAAAGGATTTGACAAGACTGACAAGGCCGAGGGATTTGATCGGCCATATGGACAACAAAGTGGACTTTAACATGACTGGCAAAGCCGAAGGATTTGATCGGCCTTTTGGACAAAGGGGTGGATTTTGACACGACTGACAAGGCCGAGGGATTTGATCGGCCTTTTGGACAAAAGGGGTCGATTCTGACAAGACTATGTTGACTTGAGCATGATAAACTTGAAGATGGCAAAACGTGCCCCACAATTGATGCTGAAATTGTCATATACTTGAGTCTTTGAAATTTTACAATTATTTCACTCCATCAAATGATAATCATTCAATTATTCACGAGATTTCTTATTATGAACCCATGCAGTTGCTGATGATGATCTGAGATGCCCTACTTTGGAGGGCTGCTGATGAAGACACATTGATGTGCCCCGGTTTGGATTTCTACTTTGGTTTGCGCCACTGTTTACACAATGCTTTGACTTTTAAGGGAGATTAGACGGTTCCCTTTTTTACTTGGATTCTCACTATCAAGTTGCGCTTTCCAATCTGAAAGATCTTTATTCAAGTTATAATGGGGCCAAGGTTTGGGCTTGACAAAGAAAGGATAAAGGCTCAAAACTTTCATTTTCCTTCGGGTTATTAGAGCTAGCAGCTATCTTTGAACTATTCTGGTGCCCCCTTTGTTTTTTTATGGGCATTTTCTCGTCCCTATTTTGCTTGAGCACTTTCGCAATTTGTTGTGCCTATGTGTTTGACACTTTCATTCTCTTGAAATTTTGACGTGCAACTGGAAATCATGTGTTTGGCACTTTCTGGAATTTTTGATGTGCCACTGGAAATCATGCGTTTGGCACTTTCATATCTCTTAGTTTACCCCAGTGTGGGGGATAGCTGCCTAGCAGGGTTCTTTTTCAAAGAAAATGATTCAGGCTCAAAAGGGCTATCAAGAGGGGTATATTTATCTGGGAAATAAAAGCAAAGAATGTCTTTCTTCATTTTGAATTGCGCAACTTGATAGAGAGAATCAGTGCATGCTCTAACTTTTGCCTAGATCATATCTTGAAGTTTTGATCTAGCGAGCTTTTTGCCTTAACTTTTGCCTAGGCCGCCCTTGCGGGTTTTCGACCTAGCAGGCTTTTTCTATGTCAAAGCATTGCTTCTTGATGGCATCGTGGAATGGTGTCTGGAATTCTTTCTTCTTTCGCAGGGGAAGGATTCAATCTCGTGTTTTGAAGTGATTCTCATGATTCTCAAATGATGGTGGAAAACAATTCCAAGTTGAGGGTTTATTGCAAAAACTCAAGTTTATTATGACAATTTCAACACAAAGGTGTGACATAAAAGTTACAAAAGTCGCGATCGAACCACTAAGGGCTGCCTACGTATCCTTTTGCAAGGAATTAGATCGTGCGTAGTTCGGAACTACAATGCTGACTCTATTTTTTTGGTTTTTTGACAATAGTAGGACATTACAGACTAGAACACAAACTTGAATGCAAAAAAGCATGAAAGACCTGAAACACAACCTAACACAATAAAGATGAAGACTTGACTTCCAAACTTGAAAACTGGACTTGAAGATTTGGCCTGACTTGCATGTATCCAAGACTCGTGGGAGATTGGACTATTGCATGGTCCTTGACGGTTTATTCCTCCTTGCTGGCCTTGACATCTATTGAATCAGCAATCCCCCATTGGTTCGGTGTTGAAGATGATGGAGTTGATATGCGGATTGGAATTTGATTGGGTGTTTGTTCTTGCTGGTGGAGGAAAGATGGTTTTGTTGTCGATGAGGTCCTGAACTTTGTGACGAAGGCGATGGCACTCATTGGTAGCATGACCGGGCATCTGGTGGAATGCACAAAAGGCATTTGGGTTATGGTAAGATGGGAGCTTCTGAGGTAGAGGAGTTGGAGAGAGTGATTTGATATGGCCAGTTTTGAGGAGCTCTGCATAAATCAAGGATAAAGGCGTGGAGAATTGGGACAGGGTTCTTTGTGGCTTTTTAGAATGGGTGGTTTGAGCTTTGACTTCGTTGACATGTATGGCTTGGTTGACATTTTGGTTTGTGGAGCTGGAAAAGGCTTGGGTATAATCATTTCCGTTGAACAGTGTGTCGCTGTTGTCGGAGTACACCCATTTGGTTTTGGGAACAGGTTCACTTTTCTCAAAGATACCTGACCGGATTGCCTCCTCAACGGCAAGGCCTGCCTCATAGAAGGTTTTGAAATCAGCGGTGGTTTGGAACACCACCAAGTGCTTTGCAAAATCTGGAGCCAAATTTCTGGTAATGATCCGCATCTGTTCCTTTTCTGACGGCCTGTCAATCATCTGAGAGGCTTTTCCTCTCCATCTTTTGATAAAGTCAGCAAAGGATTCATTTTTCCCCATCTTGGTTGATTCCAACTCCCGAATGGTCATCTCCAGCTGGATGTTGTAGTTGTACTGAGCCACAAAGGCTGCCCCAATGTCTTCCCAAGTTTTCTTCTTTGAATTGTCTAAGTTCAGAAACCAACGGAGTGCGGGCCCCGTTAGGGTTTGCTGGAACATTTGGGCCATGGCGTTCTTCTCCACATCATACATGGATAAGGTACCCACGTATGTTTACAAGTGTGCCTTTGGATCACTGCTTCCATCGAATTTGTCCCAGTCAATTGGCTTGAATTTGTCAGGCAGTTTGGTATCAGGAAATAAGCATAGTTTCTCCATGTCAATGCCTGTAGCCGCAATCTTTTCTTGTTTCTGGACTGACTCCTCTAGTTTGGCTACTTTAGCCATCATAGCTTCCATCCCTGAATTATTTGATGATTCCCCAGACAGACGGGAGGTCACGTCTTGAATCATGATCATCATTTGAGCCATTTGCTTGCTGTTGGTAGCTCGCTGATCTTCCAAGGCTTCTTTGAGAATCTAAACCTCGGTTTTCTCTGATTGTTCTATAGTCTTGGCCATGACTAGAAGGCTAGTTGACTATTCTGCTCTTGACTCAGTTCAAATTAATTGCTGGTTGGGCTATCGAGATTGTTTGTCGGGTCAACCTATGTTCTCAAGTGGTAAGGTTTTCTTGTTTGGCTTGACGGCTGGGAATTGACAGTAAAGCAAAATTGAACTCAGGAGTGCCATTGCTTGTTTTATTTTGAAAAGGAGAATGTCGTGCACATGTCGTCATGTATGTCACCCTAAGTCTCAAAAGGGTATTTTCAACAGCCATGGTTAGGTCGTTACTCGGTAGGTTAAGTTCCCCTGTGTTGGAACCAGAGCCAATCAATTTTCTTGACCATCCAAGACAGAGCAATAAGGCTGTTGAAATCTGGATAAATATTTATGGCTAGACCGGATAACAGGAAGCTGTTCGAGCACGGCTGACACTGAAGGTGTTTGAATTAAGGAAAACGGTCTCAAAAAGGCTGCCCCGATCCTCAGTATTTCTTTTGACAGTGTATCCTTTGAATTGGAAAACAAGACCTTGGAAAAATCTGAAAATGGACCAAGTTCTTTAATAATCTCTCATCGGGATAAGCATCCTCATAAATGGGGTTGATTACTCTTATGCTCAGTTAAAGTCACTGATGAGAGCTTTTTGAAGATTTTAGGCCATCTCGATTATCCTTAGTCTCATTTTCCAAAGGACTATGCGATTTAAACAATGTGCATTGAAATGCACGACTCTTCATCGGGCAGGGCAACCTCTTAAGACCGCGGGAAAAGGTGACAATTCAAGGTCTGACTAACCAAAAGATTTATGCTAAAGTGTGTGCATGCAAAATGATAGCAATATATACAAAAGACGGTAAACAAGTAGCATGGTATGTGAAAAAATGGTAGACAGGTAGCATGCTGACAGGATATAGGAAAGCAGTAAATACGTAGCAGGATATATCACATAATCCTACCCTGTGGGTCCTATCGTAGGTTGGAAGGTTCTACGGTTAGCTATATGCAAAGGTCGGGTTTTGGTTTAGGGGGTTACCCAGACTAGAGCCAATATTTGTCTTCCAGTGCCAAGTGTACTGCATGGCAAAGGTCAAATCGGCAGGTTGACTCATCATTGTCCAGGGTTGCCGAGATCTTGGGATGTCCTAACACCGGCAAGCCGTGTAGGGTAACCAAGAAGCAGCGGCGAGGCTTATCCAACATCGATGCGCGTGAAATGCAAAAAGTTTTCCAATAAAAATTATTTTTAAAAAAAATCCCACAAATATTTTTCAAGTCTGGCTCGCTTTTTTTAAATTAATTGACATTTTGAAATTTTACGCAAGAAAATAACCGAGAAAGCTCCAGTCCGGATGGTCGGGCTTTCACCCTGACACCGATCCTTTCTCCGACAGCACTAGGCAATGTCGTTTTTGTCAAGCTCTCGAGGCCGTTTCACAAGTGTAAAATGTCAAAACAAAAATTCATTTAAGAGATCCCAGCAGAGTCGCCATTTTGTGGACGGTGCCACGCGACTCAAAGATTGGTTTAGAAAATATTGATTTTTTTTTTCTGTAGTGAGTGAAAAGGTGAGTCTCCACCCGGGGTTTATTCTTGAAAGAAAATTTGGTACCCGAGAAACCATTAAAATAAAGTGACTCTTGTGCCGCTTGAAAAAGGACTCGGTTTGCGAAAAAGATTTCTGGGTTCGGGAGCCAAATTACAAACGGGGAAGGTTTTATTTTGAAAATGCACCCCATTTGCCCGGAAATTATTCGGTCTCTACTAAACATTTGTGGGTTTTTAGGAAATCTTTTTATCGGAAAATTTTAAACAAATAAACATCAAATAACAATAATAAGCATGACGAGCAAAAAGAAATGAATAAAGTGAGGGATATTAATATCCAAAGGAAATAGGAGGGGTTTACTGTAATAAGAGAGTGAGAAAAATCAGAAAACAGAGCACGTACTGGAAAACAGAGTAAAAAAAAATGCTTTCAAAAGTGTACCGCGCGGTACACATGAGAGAGCCGCGCAACATAGCAAGTGTGCCGCGCGGCACACTTTCTTCTGGAAAATTTTTAAAAAAATTATTCTTTTGACTAAATGAAAATGGATTGTATTGAGGGTGTATTGCCCATAAAAAAAAACTTGTTTATTTTCCTCTTAAAAATCAAGATCTCGATTTGAGTAAGAAATGTACCTCAAGAATTGAGCGAATGCCGCGAGATACGGTATATCATATCTCGGCATTGCTCCAGAGGAGAAAACAATCGTAAAATTGATGTTGTGTTTGCTGAAAACTTAATTTGCCGAGTCTAGGGAAGGCACGGGAAGCCTCCTTAAACCCGACAAAACCCCTCAGATGACCAAAAGTTAGAAACTTTGGTTAAGAAACAAAATTTATACCTTCAGAATAATTTTCGGAAGAAACTTTGGAGTTTTCTGGAAAATGAAAATTGTCAAAGAGAAAGAGTGACGAGTTGGGAAAATTTTGGATTTCTTTCCGTTTTTTTCGGTCCCTTTTTCTTAAACCGAGCTCGATTTATATAGGCGCGGGGGAGGAAAGAAAATCACGCAACAAATTTGGGTAATGATGAGATTCCTGAGTTTATTCTCTGCCGAACGAAACCTTTCGAACGTTCCCAGGATTCCTGGGATTAGACAATACAAAAATGTGCCGCGCAAGACACTTATAGTGCCGCGCAAGACACTTGAAAGTGCCGCGCGGCTTACTTGACTCCACCGCGTGGTGGACTTGTTCTTTCTAAAAGAAAATTGAACCGCGCAAGACCATAAGTGTACCGCGCGGTACACTTTTTTTTTTTTACGTTTCTTTTATCGTCATCGGGGATTTAAAAAAAAAATTAATAATAAAAGTAAGAACAAAAGTATAAATAGAATAAAGTATAAATAAATAAGTAAAATGCACGGGAATCGAAAATTGGGGGTGTCTACAGCACAAGAGTCACATTATTTTTCTAAACGTTACTCGGGTACCTAACATTTTCCAAAAATTAAACCCCGGGTGGCGACTCTAAATTTTCTTTTTCCCTAAATTCGCCTCATTTTCAAAACAACACACATCCAAAAAGCGTGGGCCGACCGTCCACAAATTTGCAACTTGCACATCCTCAACAATGTTGGCTTCACAAATTTCAAAACTCTTCATCTTTGTACTCATCAAATTTTGGTGGTGAATCACAATCACCAAGTCAAAATTGGAAACACTGTTTGGTTGTGACCAACAAATTCATAGGGTATGTAACCAACAATTCATCAGGATGTGAATGGACATAAATTCACAGGGGTTTAACCAACAATTATAGGGCCACCCCAAATGTTCATCCCATGGGGCTTGGTCGTGCTGCCCATATTCTGCTAGGATACGATCCTTCTTATTGAGGTGGTGTGCGCACTAGTGGTGAGGAACATCCTTGTCAACAATCTTCTACTTAGAGACAACGGCTTGCTCGAAGAGGAAGAGGCCGAGACAATATCCGTTAGAATCCTCAATGAGCCTTGCCTTTTGGTAGCCAAGTTGCTTGTGCAAGCAAAACCAACAAGTATACATGCATCACAAGAATCCCTCTTCGCCCTTTCCGCACTCGACGAACAGGATAGGAAGGGTTTGGTTCCAACTATATTGATCTATCTGTTGATGAAGACTATAGAAAATTTTCAGAAGGTTATATATATATATATAGGCAGGTTCTATAGACACCTAATTTGCACTCCTATTTTGACACCCCGACTGAAACCAAGGGCTGAGATTAAAACCTTTAAACCCAACCCCTTTCTCACGTGCTCTGTGTGTGTGTGGAACGGGTGAGATTCAACACCACCTCCAGATTTCTCAGTCATTTCTCTGCACTCGACCCCTACCCACCGTCCTCGATCTCCACTTGACGCCACTGTTTCTCGTCAAGTGTTCTTGCTGAAGCGACGTCCTCGATCTCCACTCGATGCCTCTGTTTCGGAAAGTTACAAAAGTTCGAATCTCGACCGACGATGCTACCCTTCGAGTGGTCCGATATCGGAGAACTGTTCATGGATGAATTGAAAGAACTGGAAATCACAAATTGGTGATTTTTTAGATTGAAAAAAAGACACAAACAAATTGCTTCTTACTATTGTTATTAAGTGTTTGCATTTTAATGATTTGTTGACCTTGTCTTTCCGATTTGAAATAGAAAGAAAGCTTTATTTGGGCAAAGATCATTTTGGTTGTTGGGTTTTTTTCAGATGTATCATCATTTTCGATTTCCATTACTGGGTTTTGGTTTGATTTGCTTTTGTCTCTCTGTGTTGAAGCTGTGAAAGTGGTGGAGTAGAACTGTTGTCGGAGTAGAACGGTGGTGTTGGGAGAGAGAGAGAGAGAGAGAGAGCACGTGAGAGAGGGGTTGGGTTTTAAAGTTTTAATCGCAGCCCGTGGTTTCAAGGGCTGAGTTGGGGTGTCAAAATGGGAGTGCAAATTAGGTGTCTATATATACATATACCCTCACACTTAAAATAACATAAAAAATGACACCTCACTCTTTCGGGCCTTACTGTGAAGTTCTAAACTGTTAATCTTGTTTAAATGAGTACAATAAGAGGTCCTGCAAAATTTTAGTTCAATCGGATATCGGTAAGTGCTTGATTCAAGTAGTTTAAAAAATATTGTTTCCTGTCACAGTTTTTGCAAAACTGGTTGGATCAAGCACTTTTCGATATCCGATTGAGCTGAAATTTTACAGGACCTCCTATTTTACTCATTTAAACAAGATCAATGGTTCAAAACTTCACAGTGGGGCCCGAAAGAGTGAGTTTTACAAATTTGTGTGTCATTTTTTTGTGTTATTTTAAGTGTGAGGGGAACCGGCCCCTGTATATACATATCATCTCATTCTCATTTAGAAATTGTAGAAGATTTTTCTACTGGGCTAGTGTAGTTCACCCTAACAATTTCAGGTACAATCCACAGAGCATGAATTGACTTGTTTGGAGTGCATTGCATTGGTTGAAAGCATACACCGAAGAGTTATTTGATTATCTCATGAACTTACTTTTGAGAGATAACTTGTAACTTAATTTATTTATTTCCTTGACTTGAACAAATGTAATAACTTTGTATACTTATTTATGTTTTCTCATGAGACTCGGGTGCCAGATTTAGATCTTAAAATTTTTATGAACTTGGAACGTTGTAAGCAGGGGCAGAGCGACATGGAGACCAGTGTGGGCACACAGTGGATTTTTTAGGAGAATTTTTTTTTGTATTTTTTGTAGAAAAATATAAATTGGTACATCACTTTTTTTGTACTTATAAAAAACTAATTAGTGCTATTGGGGAGTCATTACTTGATGTTATAATATAATTCTCCAACGCATATTTATGTGAGACTTAAGACAAGATATGAGTTTTAACTGAATATATGATGAATGCCCTTAAAAAGAAAGTGATGGAGAAGAGAGTTAGGGTATCACATGGCTATGCTCCAGAGCCACTGAATAACTAATTACTCACAAACAAATCTCAATTTGATGAATTTTTGCCTCGAAACTACATGCTTACGAACCCTGACCTCCCCTTGGAAGCCAAGCGAGATTCATTTCTTAAAATGTAAGTCAAATGAAACTCATTTCAAATGAAAATTAAGACATGTTAGAAATTCGTTAAGAAGACTTTTTTTTCTCACAACAAAAGTACTGGCGTTTATGAATTGTGCTCTTACTGACCCAATTTTCTGGCTACGCCACTGGTTGTAAGGAGACATTTTGGAAGGAAATGTATGAAATAATCAGGTTATGTCATGTGAAAATGATTTACTTATTATATTGAAATTGAGGGTGTGTTAAGGTCGAGGGTTTAATTAACGTTTACTGAAGTTTAAGTGTGCATGAGATATTGTGTTTTAGCCTAAGTTGTAAACTTAACTTTTTTATTTTTTGGTGCTTAAAAGAGCTTGTACTTTACACATTAGTATAAACATTTCAAGCATCAAAAAGTCAAAAGTTAAGTTTACTTTTTAGGCCAAACCTCATCTGAGTTCAAATGTCAAGCTTTTTTTTTTTGAACTTCTCCTTATATTTGCACTAGTTTCAAGGCCTCGTGCCTAACACGAATTTTATGCCCGTGTATTTTAATTCAGATTTTGCAAAGCAACAAACTCTAGGTTCAAGGCCTCGTGCCCAGCACGATTTTTATGCCCGTGTATTTTTATGAGTCCGTAATTAACCAAACACCCAATTTCAAAACTCCCTCTTTTATAAGTCAAAACAAACTCTAGGGACTCAAATGCGTAAGCAACAAACTCTAGGGACTCATAAGTCAAACAAACTCTAGGGACTCAAATGCGTAAGCAACAAACTCTAGGGACTCAAATGCGCAAATCAACAAACTCTAGGGACTCAAATGCGTAATTTAGCAATTAAACCCCAAAGACCAAAAGGGCATATGTTTTGACAAAAATTACAAGATAACCAATAGGCCAAATTCCAATTGGAGGGTAAAATTGGCAAAATGTGGCAAATAACCAAACAACTCAATTTCAAACTCCCTCTTTTATAAGTCTCCCAGGGGAGGATATGAGCAGCCAATGAGAAAGGTAAGTTCAAGAGTCCATTTAATAAAATTAACAAAAATTAACTGTTGAATTTAGCAAATGCTTAACGATAAAGAAATAACCCCGAAATCAGAAAAGGAAGACCGAAATCGGCAAATGTACTCGACCATTTGGTAACCGAGGTGACCCACAAAACAAGAAATGCAACCCCACTTTTCCCAAACTACTGCAAAACCATACTGTGAACCATTTTCCTGTCTTCAAAAATTACAAATCAAATCTGAGTTCCTTCCAGATCGATCGCCAATTCTCATCATCCCAAATCAAATCTGAGTGCCTTTCCAGATAGGACGACGAGGCTGCACCCTTGAATTAACTATATTTATACACACACTCTCTCTCTCTCTCTCTCTCTCAATGAAGGATGACGATGCCCTACCATTATCAGCCCCGACGTCATATTCAACATCATCAACAATTACAAAGAAAGAGATCTCCGATTCGACCGTATTCGGTAGAGGCCGGTACAAGTTCTGGGCATTGGCTGCTATTTTGCTTCTCGCTTTCTGGTCTATGCTCACCGGCACCGTCTCCCTCCGTTGGTCCGCCGGCAATCTCAACCACCTCTCCGACGATATCGACCTTCCCATCCACGATGATCTCGACGTCCTCGTAAGCACATCTCTTTCCATACATATCGGTACATTAATATACGTAGTTGTATTTCTTGTGTGCCCATTGTTGTTGGAGGGTCTCTTACCCTAATTGGCTGAATCTATGGCCCAAAATCTTAGCTTTGGAAATCTTGTGCCGAATATGGCTCAAAAATAGTAACCACGGGAACAACAGAGCTAAATACGTAATGACATTTTTTACACTGTAAGAAGATCCGTTCTTACAAGATTGGTGCTTGCGCATAATACAGGAAATGGAAGAGAGGGAGAAGGTGGTGAAGCATATGTGGGATGTGTACACTAACAGCCGACGAATAAGATTGCCTCGATTCTGGCAGGAGGCATTCGAGGCTGCCTACGAGGACTTGACCAGTGATGTCCCTGTTGTTGCCAATGCTGCTATCTCTGAGATTGCTAAGATGTCTTTGCGCACCATTGATTTGGACCCACCACCTCTCCGGTCATCGGTCGGTATCCCTTGCTACTACTCAGCGTTGTTTTCAACTAGGTTTACTTTGCAAATGTTGGATTTCGTTACTTTAATAAGGGATATTTGCATTTGGTTATATTTTGATTTATGTTGGGGCATATAGTTCCTAAGGGAAAAAAGAAAAAGAGAAATCTGCGTAGTTATTTGATCAAGCTTTTGTGGAAGTCTGGAAGATACAAATTGATAGGCTGGAAAAAGTTTGTGACCATAAGTAGTGATTTGAAATTGCACGTTAATGATTGTTGGGGAATATCATGGATACATAGAAGTTTTAAACGTCTTCAGGATGTAAATGAGGTTGCCAAGAGTTGATGGTACTTGTGTCCATTGATCTTAAAGTGGCAAACTCAGATGAGGAGTTATTTGGTTGTTTGGAGTTGAGGATATTTTATAAAGCATACACTATCTGAAGCAAAGAAACAAATCCATTGAACTAGCCTACCTAGGAAAGATTGTAGAAAAAGATATTAGAGAGGCAAGGTTCTAAAACTCGCTAGGGGCTCCCAGGGCGGCCGGGCACCTTCTAGCTTCTAGGGCCGAGTACTCGGCGCCTAGTCGGGCAGTTAGTCGGTCTAGTCAGCAAGAGGCTAGACTAGGTGGTGAGTACTCGACCTTCCAAACCTTCTTTTAGAACACTGTAGATAGGAAAAAGGATATAATTATGATTGTTACGGGTTCAATGGACTTTGTTGGCTGTTCCTCTATGTTGTTTAGAACCTAAATGTGCATCCTTATCAAGCAGAAACATACATGCATTCATGTACACAAATATAACCAGGTTGATCAAAATGATTGTGCTGGAAAGTGTAATTAATAGGCTGATTGTAATCCACCTATGGGTCCTATACTTATCTCAATCTTAATTCACTCATAAAAGTAAGCTTTAGTTGAGTTTCATGCTGTAAGATTGTCTAGATACCAATTGTGGTCAACAATTTTCTTCTTTATTTTCGATTAACTTTTTTCCTTTTCAATATGCACCTCCTGAAATTATTCTCAAAGGTGGTAAGGGATTTTGCGTTTCGCTTAACAGTTTTTTATCCAATGTAAGACTAGGCTACGATCACTTTCCGTACAAACGAAGGAAATGAAATATTGAGGAGTGATTGTATTTTCCTTCTTTCAAAAGCTTAAAAAATGTAGAAATGAGGAAGCTTTTGACTTGTTTGATATTGCTTTATAGTTGTAGCATTGGAATCCTTCTTGACCCTTACCAGTTGCAACGTTTTCATTGGTCATCAAACTGTGGTGCTTCATTTCATTTTGAAAAACGAGAAGACTCGATTTGTCTATTCGTGTTTTTATTCTTCTCCAAAAGATAAACGACATAGAAATGTTATTTTGGTTCCTTGCCTTCCAACCTTCTGATATAGCAAAGCCTCTTTTTACGAAACTAATTGCAAGTTGAAAACAAGAACAAGTTTGAGCAAGAGGTACTGCCTCTACGAGCAAATGATATTGAGCAAACGCTTAGTTTTCTATAATCATAAACAACCACCGTAGCCCTAAGGCTTACATCCTTATTTATAATAGTAGAATTTCTAAACCTATCAAGCCTTCCTAAAATACCAAAAACGAAAAATAAGACATAAGGAAACAAAATTAATCCTAATTCTTTTTGACCAAGTAACCTACAAAATAGGAAACTCTAATAAAAAGAAACTAAGAAATTAAATACTCCTAGAATATTTTGAGTAAATTAGAACATATTTAAAAAAATACTGAATATAAATTAAGTAAAATGTAATAGAACTTTCTTGGAATTCACCCTGCATCAGTCTCCCTTGGTTGAAAAAACTCATACTCGAGTTTTCATTACTTGAAGTAACTTGATAAACCTTTTCTTGTCCGCATCAATCTTGCACTTCAAATTAATTTTCTCGAACGTAAATTTCAAAAACCAATCTTCAACATAAAATGGAAAATATCACGTCACTAAAACTGGTCCAAAACACTTCAGCTGGAGGTAGCTTCGTCGAAGGATAAAATAAGTAGTTAACATGTTGTCGCTTGAAAGACCCATTACCCATATGGCAACCATTGTTTAGCAAGATGAATTCAAACTCCCATGTACCCTTGATGGCTTTAATTTTTATCGGGTACCCCACATTTAGACGAATGAAATCCACTAGATCGTCATCATCAAATAATTCAACATCTTGTGTAAGAAGACTATAAATTTGCATAAATAAACTCACTGAAGATTGGCCTCTTTATCACCCAAAAAGAATTTCGAACGAGCAATAGATTTGTGATTATTCCTTCACACCGCTTGTTGCACGATATCCTAAAAACACCCCATTAATAGACAGCAGGTTACAAGTTGACAAAAAAGTATCATCAACATGGGGATTAAGTTTTTTTTACCATCACTTGTTTGAGTATCTTCTTCATTACCAACTAGTTCTCCCTCGAAAATAGGCAAGTTACTCCAATCCACATGTGAATCAGGAATAATTTTTTACATGAATGACCACTCATTCGTAGCCTCCTCCACCGTAGTATCCGAATCCAGAAATTCTTCAGGTTGTAAACAATCCTTGAACTCTGGTACTTCAAGTTTGAAGTTTGATACCCATTGCCTCGAATGAGCTCGCACCATGGGTTCTCCCTTCCGTGGCCAATCCGTGGCAACCGGGTTGTCATCTTCATCCCCGACATAATGGACATCCTCCTCCTCCACAAAACGTCGATTCGGCTTATGGTTTTGAGGTACACCGTAAGGAATTGCCATGGTAGCCAGCTACTTTCGAAGCTCTAGAACTGCTCGTCAAAACGTTGTGCTAGTCGAGCCTCTGTTTGTGCTTCTCGAACGTCATTCTATTCATAGATTTCCTCAACAATGGCTATTCGACCACCCCGTCCACCTCAACCTCCTGCACGTCCTCCGGGCATAGTCAGGATTGGAACCTACTCTAATACCAACTGTTGCAGCATAGCCTCTTTTTGCGAAACTAATTACAAGTAGAAAACAAGAACAAGTTTGAGCAAGAGGTACTCCCCATGTGAACAAACAATATTGAGCAAATACTCAGTTTTCTTTAATCATAAACAACCATCGATAGCCATAATGCTTACATCCTTATTTCTAAACCTATCAAGCCTGCCTAAATGAAAATAAGACATAGGGAAACAAAATCAACCCTAATTTTTTTTGATCAAGTAATCAACAAAACAGGAAACTCTAATCAAAAGAAACTAAGAAATTAGATACTTCTAGAATATTTTGATTAAATCAAAACATATTAAATAGAAATACTAAACATAAATTAAGAAAAATAAAAAAGGACTTGGAATTCACCCTGCATTAGCTTTATTGTGGAGGTTAGGATGATGTCATTGATCGAGTTGTTTCCTTGTCAAAATAAGTTTATAAAACTTAGGGTTAACTACGAATTGGTATAACAATAGTTAAGACCGAGTACCGTTAACTGAATGAGAGAGTTATGTTATATTCAAGTAATTCCTTTTTATTTCCAGAAAAGAGATTTTTTTTTTGCAAGTTATCTCTAGGTTAAATAAAATAAAAGAAGTGGTGAAAAATTAAGGAAGAGACGTCTAGGGTTTTGAATCCCATATTATGTATAGATCCAGTCCAGTTTAGAACCTATTATTTATTGCTAGGGATAGCACGCATCTCTTAGATTATCCGTGTTGATGCACCAATAGTCTAATAGCTTAATTCATGGAAAAGAGATCCTTGTTATTGAATCAAAATTCGAATAGTAAACCTAAAAGCATATAAGACAAGCTTACTTGAGAGGAAGCTTCATCTACACCCTAGAGGATGGGTTAGCCGCGCATGGTGGGATGAGCATTTGAATTATCTCTTCCTAGAATCAGCCTTCCTAATTCTGATGTAAATACTCTTTTATATACTTTTAACAAGTCCAAAGCAAACTAGGAAACTCCAAACCAAAAGAGAAGTTCAGATTGAATTATACTGAGCATACAGGGGTTTGCTTGGGCCTGTATTTACCCAGTAATCGTTAGAATTGGAAACTTTGTTTTACGCGAAGTTGTAGTCCTCTAAATTAGCTTTTGGACCCAATCTTGAAATGCCTAAATAACCAATGAAAGTCATGCTCAAAATACCGAGGGCTGTGAAACTTGAGTCCTAGTTCGGGATGGAATCAAACTCTTGATTTTTCCATCCAAATTGGATTGTTTACATTTCCTTGGAGGATTCAAAGTACCCAAGAGTCCAAGACTTCTAAACCTTCTAGGAGGGTTGTTATCTCTTCATAACTCACTTGGGATTTTCTATATTGCAACTTTGTCCGTCTTCAAGTTCCTATTAGCTACAATGTAAAACTCAATTCTTCTGAACGATTCTGGTGACGTATAATAGAATTATATAATAAACCAAAGTAAGTCAATTTCCATAATTGGAAACTTAATAAGTTCATAATAAGGGGTCTCCCTGTATGCATTTCGGCACTTACCCATTATGACAATAACATAATACCTCTAAACCAATATGCTTGAATGCTGAATAGAAAATAGAGTGCACCTTTTTGGAACACTATGTAGTTTTGTTCAAATTGCTTGTTCAAGTGGTTACACTTTTACTTTTCCTTTTTGGAGTAACCATTTGTTGATCCTCATTAACTGATCGTATGGGCATTAGGGGTTTGTAGATCACCAATGATCTTGTTTAACCCGTTCTATTTGAACCCATTACTTGGTCGGAAACGGGTGAATTGAAGTAAAAAATAATTTTCGGGCAGTTGTCAGTTCTGTTGAATTGCACTAGCTGTATTCAACCAGTTCGAAAGAATAAACTATTACTTTTCTTCTTTGTAATCTTTATATTACTCATAAGTCAGAACAACTATTTCCTTGTACCACTTTATCACTTGCTCCAAGAACACTCTATCCATACCCCATAAAACACTCCAATCTCTTCTGGCCTATGAAACACAAACCCTTTGTCGAAGACTGGTGTTGGACACTTGTCGGTCACCAACACTCTCTTGACACATGACCGACACTTAAATCCGAGTGTCCTATTTCTTTTCAATGCTTTTCGTTTGGACACTTTGGGAACTCTAAAAATTGCTCTGGACACTCTTCAGACACTCACAAATCGAGGGTGTTAAATGAAATATTAGACTCCTATGATGCACGGACACGGATACAAACACGAACACGGGGAAACGGGAATTCTAAAAAAATGGGGATACGGACACGGCGGGGGACACGCCACGTGTATATTTATTATATTATATTATACTCTCTCCGTCCCAAAATGTTTGGCCAAAAACACTATTCATACCTCTAAAAAAATCATCTTTATTTTGTAATTTATATTACTTTTTACAATTTGAAATTTTTTGTTTAATAAAGCTAAGCAAAATCTATTAAACAAGACCCATATTGCATATATAATTCATTATACCTTAGAAAATATAGATGATTTTTCGAGAGGTGTGAATAGTGGATGTGTGCCAAACATTTTGGGACGGAGGGAGTATATATTAGAAAATGCAAACAAAATATGACATCCATAAGTTCAAACATAAGTTCTTCAAACAAAACAAGACATCCATAAGTTCAATACATGGTTTAAAGTTTTGAGAAATTAGAAATTTAACCCAGAAAAATTTAAAAAATTTCAAATTGACCCCCGCTGTGTCCCAATCCGTTTCCCACCCGTGTCCCCTACCCTCTCTCACGTGTCCCCGCCGTGTCCCCTGCGAAAATTTTTAAAAAAAATTGGGACACGCCACATGTGTGGCGCATACGTGTCCCCGGCGTGTCCCCGTTGCCCGTACGGCGATACGGCGCCTTCTAGAGGTGTCGGTGCTTCATAGTTAGACTCTAATTAAGACTTAGGGAAGTCTAATTATGTGTGCGACACAAGATGTTTTTTTAATTACAAAGACATCTTACTAATGAAACGCTTTTTGTTGAGGTTCTTTTGTTAATGATTTAATGATAAATATGATTTAAGTTATACATTGCGTTACGTATTCACAATCGAAGTTTTATATTTGTGCTTTTTATTCATATACCATTTTAAAAAAAAATTTAAAAACTTGTCCCCACATTTGTCGTGTCCTTCAATTTTTTAAAATTTACGTGTCAGTGTTGTGCCATGTGTCCGTGTCTATACTACGAAGCAGTTTTAGCATAACAAACTGTACTGCTTTTTCCTTGTGTGAGAATTCTCTCTTTCTAGAATGCTAAAAACCCCATAGATTCTATCTTGAACGCTCTTCGATACCTCTCCCTGAGATCTTTAACTCTCTCTCATAAATCAAATCTTCCCTCTCATCTCATTCTTCAATAGCACAACACAAATGCTGGCCCTCAAAATTAGAAACGAAAGTTGCTTTGTTACGCCCAATCAAATAGGTCGAACAACTGTCATGGTTAGTATGTACCTATAGGGGAGGAAAACTCTCTTTCTCCCTCTTAGAGTGAAAATCCTAGCCCTCTCTCCGTCTTCAATAGAACAAACACAAAAGCGAGCTCTCGAAATTTGAATGAATTTGCTATCTTATGCTTAATCAAAGAGCTTGAACAGCTGTCATGGTGGGTATGCACCTATAAGGAGGAAACCCTCTTTCTTCCTCTCAGTTAATTCGTTGGTGATGAAATACTGTAGGAGGTGAGAAATCATGGGTTGGAATATTCGATGAATATTTAGAGAGGGATAAGAATAGTGAAAGGATTAAGTGGAAAATCTGGGCTGGTGGAAGAATCAAGGCTAATGGTAGGAAAAAACCCTAGGCATGATCTCTTCTAGAACAAGGACCAAAATGTGATTTCTCTCTAGAAAGACGTTTTCTCTCTCTACAATCACACCTTGGCATCTCGGGGATCTCGGGAATCATTTCCCTGAAATGTAGGAGGAACGTCAACGTCCTATTTATAGGCTCTCCTTCAGGGCCGAGCGAACCAATAAACTCTGGACTTGTGTTGCACAAACCGTGTGCGAATATTCCTTCCGTATTGTCAGGTTGCGGCCCTCATGACACTTGCGATAGGGCCGCGGGTGCTATTTCGCGAGCACCTTTCTGCGACGATCCCTTGTTCTTTAGTCACCAAGCTGCTAGATCTCTACTAATCCCGAGTAAATGGTATGGTCAAGGTCTACCTCGGTTTTGCCGTTGCCGCTATTGGGCAAGGTGGAGGCTTGGCTCTACCTTGCCATTACCCTATAAGTGGCATGGTCATGACCCCTTTTTACCATGTGAATACCGTGACCAAGCCTCTAATGGCTCCTCCTCTAGTCCTGCCAAGTCGACTGGAGCGGAACTTATAGTCTCGGTCAAATCATCTTTATGGGGCCGACATCTCCATCTTGCCCAGATCTTCGGGGAATCGCAAGCTGTCCCCTTTCGGTGTCTCTCACCCAAACTTGGGTGATGTCAGCCGTGGTGCCATCAAGCTATGTCTTGGCTCTTGGTTCCTATTATATTGGTTCTCCCCAAGTTCGTCGGGACGGAGGCGGCTTTCACATTCTTGGACCAAAAAATTAAGGTCGGGGCCAAGAACCCCGGTCTGCCTGACTGCCTCCCAAAAATCTGGCTAAGTATTGAAAAATGACGTTTTCGTAAAATCCGGTTTACATAATAAAAAGTCCCGGTATTTGTTCGTTGGATTTTTCCAAGACCAAATCCACATTCGTATGGTTTCTAGGTGTAGGGCAAGGTTGTGTTTCGGCCCATTACTTTGAAGAAGAACGTGCAGTTTTGTGTTTTTCAACTAGAAGTGGGGGGTCAAGAGTTTCATATGATTGGAATCTGCTTTTCTGGCAATACCATTGGATTTAAAATGGGGGTACTTTCTTATTTTCATTAAATAAATTAAAGCAAAGAAAAAAAAAAGAATATAGTCTTACTTCCGTTAGCTCCCGTGGTTCGGGTGCCTGTCCACCCGTCATACTTCCGTGTTCACGTGTTGTCTCGGGTGCAGTGCCATGTGTCCGAAATTTTTATCCTCTTACAAATACTACCCTTCTCACTGTCTTCAATAGAACAAACACAAACGCTAGCTCGCAAAATTTGAACAAAATTTGCTATGATATGCTCAATTGAAGAGATCAAACAACTGTCATGGTGGGAGAGTATGCACCTATGAGGGAGACCCTCTTTCTCCCTCTCTGTTAAATACTGTCATGGTGGGAGAGTATGCACCTATGAGGGAGACCCTCTTTCTCCCTCTCTGTTAAATCCAAAAATAGTTCTCCCAGTCAGTCTTGAACACTCCCGTGATTAGTAACAACTGAAGACATTGAGGCTGCTTTGAGTTATGAGTTCGCAAGAAAGAAAGACCACCTATCTTTCTTTGTGGAAAGGAAGCTCGACTAAAAAGATATGGGGCAAAGCGATTCAATGGTTCAGAGATAGACTAGAGTTAACAAAAGGCCTTTTTCTAGTATGAGTCTCTGCCCCTTTTCCAATCAGATGGTGGAGCCAGCGGTGAGTTCTATGATCTGCTGGTTCTTCTCGATATGGCTCAAAGCTCTTTCCTATCTATTATATGGGACTGCCATCCATGATTCAACCGACCTTATTGAACAACCTATTTCAACATCTTATTATTGTACACAATTCGGTTGTTCGATAATAGGTTGTCGTAGTGGCTAGTGGGACTGCTCTTCATAGTAGCAGCACATTTTACAGCACGTGTTTGAGAAAAATTGAAACCTGACACATCCGGATCGGCTGGCGGGTCGAGGGCAAACACGACCAGGACTGACTCGTGCACATCTGTATTGCTTATCCCAACATTCTATTTTCTTGTCCTACCTTCTATTGAAGACATTCACATAATAGATTATTGCCTGATATATATGGCTTTTTACTTTAAGAAATTGTTCTTCAATTTTGCGTTTAGGTTCTGGAAGGAATATGACTAAGACATTGGAAACACTTGTTTTCCCATTGTGGTCATTTTGTAAATGGACTCGGTAGCTTTTATCCTCAAAACTATTTGACATCACTTCCTGTCATTGTATTCTTTGCACTTTCTGTCCCATATCTACCAGATGTGACAGCAGTAATAGAATAGGTTAACCCCTTGACAGCACCAAAATTGCATGCCCGATCCTCTAATTTGTAGTGATGTCTTAAATAAAAGCAGCCCACATTTGATACAGAATGTAAAGTCTATGACACATGCAAGTAGTAACATCCTATGTTGCATGGATCCGATTTGGGGACACACTCCCATGTTGACAAAACACGACATTGTTATGTGTGCTCTTATCATACATAGTAAAATATTTTACTATGATTCCTCGGGAAAGAAACTTCCTTGGCAGATTAGTCTCAATACGTGAGAAGAAATTAGGGACAATTAGATAGTGCTATGTTAAATACTATTTATTTATGACTTCAAAAACAATATTAGAAAATAATGACAGAGCAAAGGTAGAAAGGAACCCTTTTTTCCCCCTCCGTTAAGCTCAAGGAACCTATTATTATTATCTTAACCCAATCACGGGTTGTAGATTGACTTATGGAAGAAGATCCAGCTACTTATGAATACAGTCTCTCTTCCACAAGGGTACATACTTCTTGCTAGGTTTACAGCCTGGCAATTGGAAATTCTTTGGCCTTTGATTGGGTTTCAGTTTTATATCTTTAGATCTCTTATTCCGGTTTTTACGACCACAGTATTCTATGGCAACTTAATCTCTATAATGCATGCTGTATTGCAAGCTGAAGATATGCATGAAGGAATTCTAACTTGTATTTGTATTTCTGTTGGCATGTGTTTTCTGTACATACTATCAGAACATGAAAGAATTAAGTTTGAAGCAAGCAGTGAAAGGCAAGAAGTGGTGAATAGGAGGGCTATGACTTGGTGAATATTGGAATCGAAGCTCTGAAGTTTCCGTTACTCTTTGCTGGCTTCATGTTATTGACTTGATGACATACTACCGATTATTATTGGAAGATAGTTTTCTGCAGAAAAAAATATTTATACTCGGTTCGTCATTTTCGTAGATGTATTTATCAGGTTCTTATTCTTCCATTTATTGTTATTGGTACAACTTTTCGACAAGAAAAGCAATTTTTTTTAGATAATGAATTGAAGTTCGTGATCTGAGAATTGAAGTGAGAAAATCATGTTTTAACACCGATAGATTGTTACTCATGCATTAGGACTATCTATCATCATTTCTCACAGGAACGCATAGTTCATTCCTCCATTGTACATGTTTATGTTATCGGAGTGTTTGTGATAGCTGTGAATACTGATTTTATATTCTAGTTTCAGATTTTGCTTCTGGATTCTAGATTTTTAGTGAAATCATATTTATATGTTAACTATTGATGTGAGATTATGATTTAGTCATAGTAAAAGCTAGTAGTGTTAAGTGCAAAAATCTTAAGCATAGGGAAATTCGGGGGTTACCTGGTAGTAGATACCATTGATCTTTTTTTTTTTTTTTTTTTTTCCATTCGTTAATCCTAACCTACTCTATCCTAGGGGACTTGGGAAGGGGGATGGGTGTTTACGGGAATTAAACCCTGCTCATATGCATGGGAGTATAAGGGAGACACCAACTGCACTCCACTCCACTTGCAGATACCATTGATCTACCGAGTAGGAATTTAATATGGGGGCAACTATATAATATATTTTGGGGTAAATTTCCCAGTTTGCATTATTTATAGATTCTCCCTCCATGTATAAGAAATGACTATACTCTCCCTAAGCTTTGCATTAGTATTTCAATTACTATTATCAGTTTTTTTTTTCTTTTTGAAACTCATGGCAAATGACATTAAATCAGCCCGAAGACAATATAGATTTCATCACAAAAAAAGAAAAGAAAAGGAAAGAACCAAAGCTACAAACAAAGTAGACCTGAGAACAGCACTAGTAGGCTCAATGGCACATACTGCAAAAGCAATCCAACAACGAGGTTGGTAAATAGAGCCCGTCTAAGACATGGCAGCAGAGGATCCAAAGGATACACAGTTCAAGCCATGAGAAAGCACAGACGAAATCTGGGACAACACACCCACACACAGGGAGGGATACACACTCTGTAAACGGAGCACAGAAAAAAAAAATTCGGTCACCCAACGCTGCCAACGGAAGCGTTGCCTCGATTCCGGTGACTGTTCGCCAAAGAAACAGAGCTGATCCACCCATGCAACACCACAGTCTCAATCGAACCCAACCAAATGCCGACGGGAGGAGAAGGGGAAAGGCGGACAGTGGAGGTGGAGGATGGAGGGTGGAACATCCATCAAGATGTGGTAGTGGAAAGCTGTTGGGCGAAGGTGGGAAGAGGCGAAAGCTGGCAATGGATGGCGGATAGAGGAGGAGAGGAGCGGTGGGGTGGATAGAGGCGGCGGTGGTGGAAAGAAAACCAAATCGGGATGCATACGGCGACGGATGAGGAGAAGGATGGCGGAGAAGGACGGGGAGCGGCTGAGGCCGGCTGACGGTGATGTTGGAGGAGTGGATCGGCAAGAGGGGTGGGGGTGGAGGTGGGAGGCGGCAGCCCCACCCCCAAGGGAGACTTGTCGGAAAGTTAGGGAGAAGGCAGTGAGGTAATTTTAGAGAGAGATAGTCTCTAGGAAAAGTTTTTCATTTATTTTTCTTGATATCTATCAATTGCCCTTTAAAACAGGTGTTTTCAACTATATTAAAGACCGTGTTATTGCTAAACTGAAAAGATGGAAAGACTCTGCTGAATTTGGCAAGTCGTGAGACTTTGCTTAAATCTGTTCTTCTTACTATGCCCAATTATGTTATTCAATGTTTCCTTTTACCACAACAACTATGCAAAGAGATATGTGCCGCAATTAGAAAATTTTGGTGGGGTTCGAAAGATGGGGAGAACAAGATTAACTGGGTCAGTTGGCGCAAGCTTTGTGATGGCAAAGATCAGGGAGGTCTCAGCTTTCTTGACCTTCATGACTTCAATCTTGCTCTTCTCGCTAAGCAAGGATGAAGGCTCTTAAATCACACCCAATCCCTCTTTCAGCGGTTCTTTAAAGGTAAATATTTTCCTTCGGCCTCTTTTTGGGAGGCTAGCTGCCCCAACTCTGCATCATGGGGTTGGAGGAGTATTCATGCAGGTAGAGAAGTTCTTCAGAAGGGCTGGCGTTGGTGCATGGGAGATGGTGCATCGATACGAATTTGGCATGATCCTTGGCTGCCACGGTCACTTTCTTTTCGGGTTCTTAGCCCCATGCCATCTGCGACTTCTCCCCATCAACACATACGGTTTGTCTCTGATCTCATAGATGCTGAAAATCACACTTGGAATCTCCCTCTTATTAAGTCCTTATTTTCGGATATGGATGTGGATGCTATTCTCTCAATTCCTATTAGCACCCGGGGCTCTATTGATAGAGAGATTTGGCACTCAACTGACAATGGTATTTTCTCGGTTCGCTCGGCATACTATCTGGCTAGGCTTGCTAATATTCCCCGTCACTCCAGAGAACATGGGGAATCTAGCACGGGACCATCATTTTCTTCTGATTTCTGGAAAAATATTTGGTCACTACCCGTCCCTAACAAAGTTCGTTCATTCTTATGGCGATGTAGTCATGGTGCTCGTGCTGTTTTTGTCAACCTTAATCGCAAGAATATTGATGTCTCCCCTTATTGTCCCAGGAATAAATCTGCTCCTGAAACTATTGAGCATATGTTGTTCCAATGCAAATTATCTCATGAGGTATGGAAAGGATCTCCCTTTGTTTCTGCGGTTTTACCTTCTTGGAGTGATCTCTCCTTTAAGGATTGGTGGAACTCCATTATTTTTAATATTCGCGATAATGATGAGTTATGCGGTTTGGTGGCTTCCATATGCTGGTTCTTGTGGAAGGGTCGAAACCACACTTTGTTTGAGCATCAAAGTTGGCCTAGTACTCTTGTCTTGGAAAAAGCTGGGTCTTTATGCGAGGAATTTAAAAAGGCAAAAGCACTGTCTTATCGTTCTACTACAGCCTCAACCCCCTCCCACCCGTCCTCATGGCTTCCGCCTTCTTCTGGTGTGATAAAACTCAATGTAGATGGTGCAGTTGACAAGCTAGTTGGTCGGGTGGGGGTCGGTATCGTGGCTAGAGATCATCTCGGCAATATCTTGGGTACAATGTCCATTCCTTTCACCGGGCTCTTCTCCCCTCGTACCACTGAAGCGTTGGGCTTTCATGAAGCACTTGTTTTGGCGGCTAACAAAGGTTTCACAAGGATCATGGTTAAAGGTGATGCACTTCAGATTGTCCAAGCTTTGTCTCAAGAAGGAAAATCGTTCTCCGATTGCAGCTCTATCCTCTCTGATTGTGTTGAGCTTTTGCCACTTTTCTCTTCTTGTCCTTTTTCTCATGTTAAGCGTTCTCTTAATAGGGTAGCCCATTCGTTGGCTAAACAAGCCCTTTTAGGTGCAAGATTGGAGTGTTGGGAGGGTCCTGTCCCCCAAGTGCTCTTAAACCTTGCCCTTGATGATGTTCGGTCGTTTGACCGTTTCACTATCCATTAATAACATTCTCCTTGTTTCCGTGGAAAAAAAAAATTTGTTGCCTTTATGTGACCATTAAGGCCTAGTTTGTCAAATGATTTTAGCAAAAGAGTTGCTAAAATCATTTAAGAAACTCAGCCTAAGTTAACTATCAAATTCATCCCCATAACTTATTATAACAGCATATACAACCTTAATAATCTTTTGTTGTTGTTCAAAACAAAATTTAAAATACTACTCCCTCCGTCCCTTTTTAAGTGTATTGCTTCGTAAATCCAACTTATTAAAGAAACATCATCATTACACCTTTTATATCAACTTTTACCACCTTACACTTTTCACATCAATTTTTACCTTCTCGTTCCAAAATTATCCTCCACTTTTATTCATTAGCTCCTTACCTACCAACTTTTCAAAACAGCAAAATGATAATTGTAGGAACATGTACCCATTAACTTTTCAATAAATACTGTAACGCCCACAATTTTATAAACATGCAATATATAGGATAAATCCACGTGGATAGTCAGAAGTCCACGGTCAAAGTTTGATAAATCTTCCAAGTCAAAATAGTTACATCGTAAATCAACCGGGTACCCATACCCATGAAATAAGTACCTTAGTTTAGCTGTTATTACAAATCCGAGTCAAAAGAAGTGAGTCAAATAGAGTTACACGATCATCTCTTCAAAAAAAATATTAGCTGTTATTACAAATCCGAGTCAAAAGAAGTGAGTCAAATAGAGTTACACGATCATCTCTTCAAAAAAAATATAAGTTCAAAAGATGATGTCATAACTCTCCATGCTAGCTTTTAAAATATACATGCATGCACACGTGTCACGCACTCCAGTCATGCTCCGTGCTGTGTACCTGAAATGATTAGGGTGAGCTCACTAGCCCAGTAGGAAAAAGTCTACCAAAACTAAATATAATGAAATACAAGTGTGGGATGAGGGATGAAGAAACGAGTCACATAAAGATGTTCCAAGTTCCAAAAGAAGTAGACAAGTCGAATCAAGCTCATGGGATCACGATTTTCCGGGACTTTTATCAAAAATATCCAACACGTGCCCAACGCATACCTGACCTTTCGTTCGTGTCCATTTCGTCATATTCTTGTGTCATGCGTTCATTTAACCAATTCTTTTAAGAAATTCCTCGCGACACGTCCATAGGACGACCCGAGTATCAATTTCGGGCTACCATATAGGCCCCGTATCATCTTCCCCTTTGCCAAGGCGTAATTCCTCGCGACACGCATAAAGGACGGACCGAGTATCAATTCTGGGCTATCTTTCGACCCCGTATCATTCATTCAAGTTCTCACATTCAATTTAAGGTACATGAACCATGTGTTCGTGTCATCGTGTCACCCGCACCCAGCGATGTTAGTTCAATCCACAATTCTCATCAAATTCGATCAAATAGACACACATAGCGTAAAACAAAATGTTAATCAATCATAGAAACTCAACGAATCTCTAATCATATAAGCGAATAGGTCTGGAACAAGTATCGGAACAAGAAACGAGGTTCGGAGGATGGTCATACCAAGCCAATGCCTGAAGAAATCAAAAGGGATCACAAAAGCATGATTCTGACCAAATTGACCAGTTGTATCGATACACTTGAAGGGTGTATCGATACACTTGGTCCAAATTCTGGACAGAAACTCTGGTATCGATACAAGGTCCTTTTGTATCGATACAAGCCCATTACGAGCAGATTTTTGACACTTTTCTTGGTGCTTTCGTGGGAGTTCAAAACAACACAACCCAAGTAATTTTTCAACACAAAGGGCAACATTAGGACTATTTAACAACAAGTTCATAAGGAAATTCATTCAAGAGCAAGATCAAACACAAACCCCAACCAAAATGACTAGAAATGGGTTTTCAAGCAAAATCAAAGGGGTAGATCAAATGAGAGTAAATTCCACACACAAGCACTTGAAAATACTTAGTAATGATAGAAATTTCCCTACCTCAAAGAGATTTGAGCTTCAAGTGAGGTGAAAGACAAGCCCTAGTCTTCCAAATGGAATCCCACTAAGAACTTTTATCAACCCCAGAGTGAAAGAGCACTACCCACGCGTAGCTTGCGCGATTTCTCGAAGGTTTTGTGAAGGAGTAAAGCTAGGAGTATGGGATTTTGAGGTTTGGTGGAGGATTTAATAGATGGAGTAATGGAGGAGGGAGAGGGAGAGGTGGGTGTGTGTGTGTGTGTCCCCCCTCTCACCACATGCACCCTTAAAGCAATAAAGAAATTACACCCCAAGTCCAAATGTGACTTGTGTAATGCATTTGAGTCCATATCCACACATAACTCCACATAATCCAACACTTAAACATTTTTGGCAATTCATACAATTCCTCACATTAACCCATTGTTATTTATGAAAAATACACCTAAATTTTCCAGTCTTTACACTTACTATAGGGTTAAGAGCCTCTTCGCATCATCTTAATCCCCCCTTCTTGATCAACTTGGGGCCTGTTTGTTGAAGGGATATTGGAGGGGGAGGAGGAAGGGAAGGGGAGAAGGAAGTGTTAGGGTGCAGACAATCTTTAGCAATGGTTTTATACCAGGGGGTGGGACTGTGGGAGCGAGAGCCCCCAGGGATACGGAGTATATTTTGGGACCTCCATGTATAATTCGGCCATTGGGCTTGACCTATTTATTTAGTAGTTTGCTCATAATTAGGGTAATAAGTTTTTAGAGAAAAGCAGAGAGAGGCGAGAGAAAACGCACATCTCAGAGAGATTGCGAGAAGACTTGTACTCTTAATCGATTTTATAGTGGACTAGTGTGGCTCTCGTGGTTTTTCCTCGCGTTGAGATTTTTCATGTATATCTTGTGTCTCGATTTTCTTTCCGTTTTCATTACGCACCACTATTTGCTTTTGCGATTTCTGTGATTTGTAGTTTCTAAGATCCGTAGGGCGTTGTGGGGTTCCGAAAATCCTAACAGGAAGGTGTTAGGGGAAGAAGGTAGAGGGCGTGAGAAAAGGAAGGAGGTCTTAGCTTATTCCACCCTAGGATTAGCTTATTCGGGTGGGACAAAAAACCAATGTTCTCCTCAAAACTTTTTTCGTATTCTCAATCCAATGATTAAATAAGGGTAAATAAGTAATTTTCATATTATTCACTCTTTTCCATTCACTCTTATCCTCTCATATCACCTACTACTCAAACAAAATATAAGCTAATCTCCCTCCTTAACTAATGCAGTTATAACATATGCACATACATTCTTCCTTATCTGCCCGATAAACGGGTCGCAAATACATTCACTGTTTTTATCACATCTAGTCTTCACAATGATGATCTGTTTTGTTCATTTTCTGTGCGAAAATTTAAATTTCTAGAACATAGACAGGTATTTAACATTCCGTATTTTATTTTATTTTATGAAATGAGATAGTGCATATGATTTTAAGCTTAAGCCATTTAGGTAAACTGATTTCTATATTTGCCTATCCATGTTGGTAGGTGTGTTCAGCATCTCTACTGTGGAGAAGATTTTGTAAGGGATTCTCCGGGCATCGCTTTATGGGTGAAAAACATGAATAACAAAACAAAATCGTAAACAGCTTGGCCAGTTCGCTTTCTGTCTGTTCGATCGGCGGACTGATAGCCATCAAAATGTGTAACCCCCCC